>JAENPR010001641.1:0-129053 GCA_018135685.1 Themeda triandra
GAGGATTGCTTCCGGCCTCCGCGATCCGGAATTTTCCTCCTCATTCGGTAAGGCATTTGCACTTTCGCTTCTTTTCGTTGTTTATGCTTTCGGGTCAGGGTGGGCTGATCTAGGTAAGGTTCGGATGCCACTATCGGCCCTATTGAACACGATTTCGTTTTTCTTCATAGCTCGGACTGGGCACCTTTTGGAGCGATCACATATGTCAAAGCTCCTCGTGCGGGATTCGCCAAACAATAACAATCACTCCGGGCTCTCCGACTTTTTGCGCCGGAATGAGCCAACTAAGCTTAATCCGGATCGAAGAATATGTCACATGATTCGGAACCGCCTTGGGAGCGAAAATAGTTGTACCACTCGCGCTATAGCGCCATGATACGCGCCCGTGGTCGTTTATCATTGAAGAAATCCGCTTCTCGGCCAAATGGCCAGATGTGGCAAGGACGAAGAATCTTGAAATCCGGAATATGACGGGCGAAAAGCCTTAATCCGCCGGACCGGATTGGGCGAAGGCATCGAATCGCCCGACCCGTAGAAACCGCCGTGTCGGGACCGAGGGCACACCGCATCATATGCCGATCTAAAATTGACGGGCGACTCGACTCGTACCAACGTTAGCCGCCTACCGAGCGCCTTTGAGCGCGAAGGAGCCGGCTCCGAGGCGAGGTTACCCGAAACCGAGACCGAATGGTTGTTGTGTTCCGCGACTTCTTCATCGCCGGGTTGAGGTTTCCGTGGCTCCATTCTTTGGGGCCGTTCGCAAATACCGCCCGCAAATCCATCATCTCACCCCGAATGCAATCGCCTCGGTATATACGCCATGGCCACGAAGATGATGGGCCACGAGCCAAGTGTTGCCCATTTCGTGAAGCTTCATTGCACCCTTCCACTCGAAAGTGGGGAAGTTTGAGCGGCGCCCAATATTCACGCCAGTATGGGTCTTACAATTTCGTGCGGCTCCCGGGCAAGAGCGAACCGCCCAGGTGCCCCCGAGAAGTGGGAAGATTGGACAAGTTTTGGTTTACATTCGGGTTGCCTCGACGAGGAGATAAGCCCTGCAGTAAAAGCGTCGCGGGCAAACCCGTCGTGTCCTTGATGACCGGATGTCGGCGAGAAACATCCGCCTCACGACGCTTTCGGACCGGCTGATCACGCTGTCCGGGAAGCGTACTCTCTTACCGGGCCAAGAACCAAATGCGGACTTGGCGAGAAGAGATAATAGCTATCGACGAATGGCCCTTATGCGAACTTGTGAAAGTCGAGCCTATTCGGGACATCGGTGGCTATCGGGGTCCTGATTATCTTCTCGAGCGCCGGATCATTTTGCCTCGTGACGTCACAGGCATCTTGGGGACTGAGAAATTTAATAGGTTGTGCGGGCCATATGGAGAAAGGGGAAAGACAAGAAGAAAAATGCTTCGATTTGAAATTCTCCTAGGAAGAACCGCGTTCTGGGGAGCGCATGCGGTATTCCTAGACCGGTGCCGCCCGGCTCCGAAAGCGCCCAAGGCCCAAAGTGGCGGTGATGTCCAACAAGCGGAAGATGGCGCAGCGTTTTAAGGATCAGGAGCGCCCGGGTCAGCCCCCTGGCATAAAGACCGGGTCCTTCTCGCACCGTCGGTCACAAGACCGCCGCAGAAACTTAGCCCAGCGAGGGCAAAGCGGGAACGCCCGAACCGGAGGCTCGCTATGTTCGAGTATGCGCGAAAATGGCCGACGACCGGACCAAACTCGAAAAAAATCTCTAAATTCTCATTGGATTTCACGGGGTCGCGTGAACCTTTGCATGCCGAAAATGGTAGAGCCGGATACGCGTTGCGCCATTAAGGCAAAATAGGCTTTGGCATCCCGGGCGTCATGAACTAATGTGACTTTTCGTCCTTATGTTTTGCGGGCGATACCCGTGATCCTAGCTCATGGCGAGGACCGAAAAGAAGATTGCCGACGATGCCGCTTACCTCCGGGTAGCCGCACCCGACGCCGAGTTCACTGACAGCGTGAGCTTGAAGAGGCTTGGGGCGACGCCTCGGGCGCTTTCGCGATGACGAAACGACCCGGGCCACCGTACCACGCGGCCGGTGGGCGCACGCCTAATGCCGCCCGCTCTCAGCGGACGTCCATTCCCGTTCGGACCGGACAATCCGACGGGAGACTCCGGTAAATCCGGGTCCACCGCGAAGCTCGGCCGCATGACCCCCGAAACCGCGCGTGTGCTCTATTTGGACATGGGAGGCTCTCGCTTAGAAGCGAGCCCTGACGAATGCGACCACGTACGCGTGTATTCCGGGTGCTTTCATCTCCCGAGGACACGAGCCCAGACCGTGAAAGGACTTACCAACTTGCCGTGCTCAAGGGCGGAAGCTGACGCTCGCTTGACCGAAATTGGACTGGCCGCAGCGGCTTGTCAGCTGGCCGCGGGGTGTCGCTTTCGCGGACAGTCAAAGACCTCCTTTAGTGCCTAGCCACCACCGAGTGGATTTGACCAAGGGCGGATGCCGGAGCTCCTTCCCTCGTCATCAACTTCCACTTCTTCTTCTGTAAGTTTTGACCCGAATGATCTCGAGTCTTTCCTTTTCGGTTGTTTACATTCTCACTCTTTTTTCTCGTGACAATACGTATAAGTCTTTGCGCCGCCAGATTGTGCTGCTTGCCGCTTCGTTGAGTCTAAACTCACCGCCAGCCCCGAAATGCAGCTCATAGAAGTCGAAAAAGAAGGCTGGCCTTAGCGCGCACCGAGCTTAAAGAGAAAACGAGCGCGTGAGGCCGAAGCGGATTTCCGACCGCCAGGACAACCGAGCTAACACCCAAAACCACCGTAATGTCCGCCTGTCGCCCAGCGGCCTCGAGCAACTTAACCAGTGCCGCTACCATCTTCGCGTACGGGTGGCCGGAGTTGGCGACGAGGTGGCGGCGCCCGTATCGGGTGACACCTCGGTTTTTGATTTTACCGGGTTCCTCCGGACCGCTCGCCGCACGTGGAAGACAAATGGAGCTCGGACGCCGCTGAGGCCGCCCTGAAACCGCCCGTGCGTCGTGTGCGGCCAAAGATACGGGGCCCACACGCGGCCGCACTTCCGGCCCCGGGCGTGGACCGCTGCCCAGGTCCGGATGGGGACGCACACGAGGCCGCTCGTGAAGTTCTTCGCCGCTTCGAACGGCGGCGGTCGCAATCTCGGCTGGCCGCGGCGACACTAAGCGTGAAGCGGAGGTAAACCGAATAAGTAACATCACTTTGATGGGTTGGGTTATGAATCTTTTAGCTAACTTGACCATTTTCGTGCTTCTTTCTTTTAGGGAGATGAGAAGCGGAAGAGGCCATTATCCGTGACCGGGTCGTGGCTACATTGGTGTGTGGACGAGCGCGAAAGCGGCCATGGGCGTGCCACACGCCTTTCTGGCAAATGTCCATGCACGCTCGGTCTCCGAAATGGGCCCGTGCGCTCGAAAGTGCCCGTGACAAAGCGACCCGATTCGGGTGCCGTGAACCCTCCGCTGCGTCCGCCCACCTGGCCGGCGCGCCCGGGTCGATCTCCCGCAGCCTAAACTCCTAACTCGTTCGTGCTTGGCCTCCCACGTGGGCCGTGTTTGTGGCCTGCGTGGCACGGGTTCGGGAACCCTTAGAACTTCTTTGGACATATTTTGCAGCACTAGAACCGAATGCGCTCATAGTTTAACTATCTCGGTTGTGTTTCCTCGCGCGATTGTGTTACCGTTTCGATCCATGATCGCGGGAGACTCTGAATGCCGATCCGTGAATACGGAGCTAGAATGAATTTGTTGAGCGATCACTATTGTGTGTGAAACGCCGCGTCCCCTTAGTTCAAGCGGTGGCGAGCTTATTGAAAAAATTCCTCATTAAGCTCCCCGGCGTTGTGTTACGCTGCCCCCCCGAATTTGAGCGGGGTGGAGGGCGCATTCCCCGACTTTGAGTTAAGCCCTCCGGCGTTGCATGGAGACTTAGAGCCGCCGCCCACGAATTTGAGGGCGGTGGAGAAGCGCGTCGGAAGTATTTTCTGAGTAAAGCCCTCACGCGTGCATGGAGACTTAGTAGCGCCGCCGAATTTGAGGCGAGGCGCATTCAGTCGTTTTGAGTAAAGCTCCAGGCCACACGAGACTTAGGCGCGCCTGTTCGAGTTTGAGCGGTGGAGGCGATTCTACGTTTGCAAACCTCCGGCGTTGCACGGAGACTTGAGCGGGAGCGCCGCCCCGGCGGCGGAGGGTGCATTCGAGATTTTTTGAGTGGGTTTCCTCCCCTCCAGCCGCTGCATGGAGACTTAGACGCCTTCCGACTTTGAGCGGTGGAGGGTGCATTCGAGATTTTTGAGTCAAGCCCTCCAGTTTGTTTTCACTTAGAGTTTGTAATGGTTGTTACAAAGTGCGTATGCGCTCTGTACCGCCACCGAATGGAACTTTGTATGGCCCCTATTGGCTAAAAGGACGAGTCCTATCTCGAAGTGGTAAGACTCGGTTTAGGCCAAGATGGGCGCGCATGTGCCCTTTCGTTTATGAGCGGATGAGCACCAAACCACATCATGACTAGATCCGGGCCTTATGTTTGCCCCACGCTGGCGTGGCCGGAATCCGTAATAAGGGACTAGAAATCGCCAAGTGTGAGTGGAGCTTCCGGTCATGCTTGAATGATAAAGAGGCTCCATGAGATTCTGCCATCTGCGCCATTCTGTGCTTTTGCTTAGGCGGTCGATCTCGACTCGGCCACGCTTATTTGCTCAAGCTCACAACCGAAACGGAGGACTAGTGCGGCTCACCTCCCGACTCCTCCCGAGTTGAACCTCGGCCGTCCGGCTCTGCTCGCCGCTCAAGAAAGCTAGGAGATGAGTCTTGGCTCCTTTCCTCACTCCCCTGCTCATTTCTACTAAACTTAGCTTTGAGCGAGATGAGTTTGTTCGAAGCATGGTTTTGCATTATGGGGGATGTTATGTATATATAATATCGCTTGGTCATAGTGCCTTGAAACAGTACATTTGTTAGGTGAGTCATAAATTTAACTTGATCTTAGAGGCCGAGTAGCTAGGTTATATAATCCGGTCCAAGCTCTTGGTTTTTTTTTATGGCCGCAAAGACCTTGATTTTTGCTTTACCCACCGCATACCCTTCTTAAGTCGTCTTTGGAATGGGAGGTTTTGGGATTTGCGGTGTTATCAAAGCCAATCTTGCATTTACTACTCGGCCCTCGCTAACCATATCCGCAGGCTTTCTACTCTTTTGTTTGTAATGTAATGACCTCCGGTGACGCTTTGCCCGATCATGGTGCAAGATGGGCCTCTTTCGAGAGTCCGAGGAGTCAGAGTCGCGCATATTCTCGAGGCATTGCTCGATGTAGAGGGTGCGTTGCTCTTTGATTGTGAGATTAAACGCCACAAGCGTCGGTAATTACTGACATCCGAATATGATGAATAAGAAGTTTGAGCTTGCGAGATGAAAATTGCTTGTTTGCAACTCATTCGGCCTTTGCCAATTTCGCGATACTTCAGCATTTTTGCCGAGATTCGCCGCAGCGTTTTGTTTCGAAGCATTTGGGTTGTTTGGCGCATTCGTGATGCTTCAGCGTTTATTGAGTTTACTAGCCGATTTTGGCTTTTGGTTGCTTGCAACCCGACAAAACTTCGGTAGAATAAATTGATGACACATATGGCAATCGACTTTTCTGGATAGGAGAAAACGTTACGCATCCACACTTTTAGGGGAAACGTGAATTGAAGAGTATTAAAAGTGGGTACATGTGGACGCCTCATTAAAAAACCTCACACTTTCCAAAGGCTTCCCCGCGAGGAAAAAGAGCGCCCGAATTGTGTTCCGTAGAATTAAGAAAAGAAAATTGCAACCCCCGTGGGGCAATTTCATGGGTGTAGAAGCGGCGTACAGGTTGTCGGCGTTCGAGGTGTGGGCGGGACTCGTAGCCCTCTTTCACGTGTGAGACTCCTTCTTTACCATTCTCGCGACGATGTATGGCCCGTACCACGGCGATCGAGAATTTGCCTCAGCTTTTGTCGGGTTGCCGAATAAGGACCATATCTCCCGGGTTAATGACTGCCCCGCACTTTTTATCTCTCCAAGTCTTTGTTTCGATGGTATCTCGTCGAGGTTTTCCGCCGCCCTTTAGCCTTAGCGAGTCACCTGCGTTTCGGAAATTTGAGTGTATCGTTGTTCCGGGGTAGTGGCCATGATCTCGGTTCGAAAGATCCCAGTAAACCTCTTCGGGGGTAACGGCTTTCCCGAAGAGAAGAAGGCGTGAAACCGGCTGCGCGTGACTTGGATATATTGTGCCCCCCATACCGTAGCGCCGTAACTCCCCGAGCCCATCTACCTTTCTTCTTGGTGTTTTTCGAGGGTCTTTGATATAGTGGTGAATATGTCACCGTTGACCCGCCCACCGCCCCATTCGATTAAGGTGATTTATGAAGCAAAACGTCAGTTTGATCCCCGTGTCTTCGAAAGTTCCGAACTTGGTGCTCGTCAACCGTTTCCCCGTTGTCCACCGCATTATGTAGGATGGAACCCAGATCCCAGATGATTCTGCCACACAAAGTTGACTAAGGTGCCGAGATGATATTGTCGCCAACGCCTTAGCTTCTACCCATTTGGTGAAGTATTCGATTGCCACGGCAGGTGAATTTCCAGATTTCCGGAGCGGCGGGAGCGGTCCGGCTATGTCGATGCCCCCATCTCTCCATAGCCCAAGTTGGGCATGTCTCCCGAGGTTAGGATTTGTCAGGCCCTCTCGGGTATTTTGCAACCCCCTCGGCACCCCGGCACGATTTCACCATCGCTTGGCGTCCTCAGCACAAGCTGGCCAATAAAAGCCTTGTCTCATTGCTGCGTGAGCGATTTCATGCGGACTCCGTGGGCCCCGTTAGTTCCCGAATGTATATCGTGCAAAGCCGGACCCCTCGTTCCGCCGCCGATGCACCGATGAGAGGGCGCTACGACTCCCTCCTTGTACGCATTCCCTCCGATTATGGAGTACCGCTTGCCAGTTGCGACTCCATCCTTGTTCTTCTGTCCGGTCGCTCATAAGTTCAAATGAATGCCCATGCTCAGTTTCTCGATCGTCACTCGCGATAAGCGTGAATTACCGAGCGGTTGCTCCTCCCTCCATCTCGTGACCGCCGCCGTCATCTAAGACTTGGGTAGAAAAACATCGGAGCAAGCTCGGGGCGTTAAATTTTAACGGCCGCATGTCCGCCCTCTCGTGTTGTCCGCCATGGAATGGCTATTCAGTGAAACCAAGGAAGTATTTTCCATTCGCCGGACGCTTCCCGCATACCCGGCCGCAGTTCGGCCTTTGTCGTGTATTCCTTTCGGATATGCCCCACAATTACTTGCGAATCGGACTTGATGACGATCACGGACTCCTAGCGCTCGAAGTTTCCGAGACCCGGCGAAGCGCTCTCGTGATTCGCTGTGTTGTTGGTGGTGCGATATTGTAACCTTCAAACAGATCGCTTAGGGCCGTCGGAGTGTCAATACCGTTGATATTCCGGGCTCAGCCCGAACACCTGCTCCATCCGTGTGCACTTATCCATTCTCGTTCCTCGAAGCCGAGTGTTATCCCCACAAGGGGTCCAATGCTCGCGATGAAGTCTCGTTTATGACTCGCGTTGACGGCCGTCGTGCTCGAAGTCAATGACATATTCGTCAGCTCGAAGCCCACTGCCTATCCGCCTCACGCCCTCTCGTTTCCGAACAGGCGTCAGGGCGAGACAAGACCGAATGTGGTGAGCTGAAAATAGTGCTTGAGCTTCCGGCGACGCCATGACCACCGCATACGCGATTTTCTCCGGCTCGAATAGTTTGCCTTCGTCGATGTCAAAGCTTCGATACAAAGTAGATTGGGAACCGCCTGAATCTCCTCGTTCTTTCTTTCTTCACCAGGACCGCGCCACCGCGGGCTGGGATGCCGCTACATATAGTAGCAAGATCGCATCGGCGATGGGCTCGATAATGTCGTGGCCTTTGACGGGCAGGCTTTTAGGTCATGAATGCGCGTTGCTGATCCGGCCCCATTCAAACCTTCTCAATTTTTAGGATGCGGAGCTAAGTTCCGTTCCCTAGGGCCTTCGGATATGAACCTCCCTAAGCGATCCCGCGCTGAGCTTCGCACCTTTACTTCTTAGTCTCGTGTCGGTCATGTTTACAATAGCGGCAATCTTGTCCTGGGTTAGCTTCTGTGCCTCGTCGATACCGGACATCCCAACATCTTGCCCTTGCTAACCCCAGGAATATGCATTTTAGGAGTTTAGCCCGGGCCGCTTGCTCGAAGGTTCACAAAGTTTCCTTTAGATCCTCGATGTGTGTGCTTTTTTTATCGCTCTTCACCACTATATCGTCCACGTATGCGACTAGGTTTTCCTCTTTTTCGCTCCCTTTAAAGACCTCGTACGTCATTCTGGAGAAAGTAGGGCCTCGCGTTGCGCATCCCTCGGCATGCGCTTGTAGCAAAAGGTCCCCTCAGGGAGTGATAAAACTTGTTTTCTCTTGATCCTCTTCATTCATGCATATCGATGGTACCCCAGAAACAATCCAATAAACTTAATTTCATGGCAACCCGACGCATGATATCGACCGGCTGTCGATCCGCGGAGTGGGTATGGGTCTTTAGGCAATGTTTGTTTAGATCTCGTGAAATCCACGCACATGCGCCATTTGCCGCTTTTCTTCTTGACCATTACACATTGGCTAGCCATTCCGGATACCGGTGACCGGCCTTATCACATCTCGAAGTCCAAAAGCCTTTGCATACACGGCCGCGTCGGCTCTTCAGGATGACATCTTCTCAACTTTTGCTTCCTTGGCATTCTTCAATTTTTGCCCTAACGTTGAGATCGTGTCTTGTGCAGTTCCCGTCAACCCCCTTGAGGTCTTTAGTGGTCCACATGGTCACGTCCTTGTTCTCGGCCCGTAAATGCTAGCAAACTCTCGGAGCGTCCCATTCGCCGACTTGCCCCGATATGCACGCACAGTCCCGATCCGGCGGTTCGCCGAGCGGGAGGCACCTTTCCGTCCCTCGTGGAAAGCTCCGCCTCCTCGCTCTTTCCGCTCCGGGGCTTCATTATCGTCCTCTTTCCTTGCTGAGCTTTTACCTCGTGCACCATCGTATCCCTATGGGTTTGCCGTCTATCTTTCTCGTCGCGATTTGATCGCCATGCACCGTGATTACCCCGGGGAAGCGGGGGGCAACTTCATGCACAAGTAGCTCGCTTGATTATGATGTCAAACTTGTTTATGATCCCTCTTCCGAAGATTGCCGTATATGGGTATTCCATTTGTACCACATCGGGAACGATATCTCTTCCGCCCGCACTTTCTCTCCTTCGCCGAACGCTACCGTGAGTGTCTTCTTCCCAAGTCGTCTATTTTCTTGCCACCAAAACCGAATAGGGCATTGCCCACTTTGATCAAGTGATCGCCCGTCGAAGTTTCATCCGTCGTATGCTTTGGTGAACAAGATGTCCGCTCGAACTCCCGTTGTCAATCAGAATGTTGTGCAAAGTGTACCCGCCACAGCGGTTGCAACGAAAGCTGGGCCATAGTGCGGGTAATCCCAAATATCCGATTATCTTCTTCCGTGAAGCGGACGGGTAAGAAGCTTCCACGCGGCCCGAGTCGCCGGAGCGGCCGCATGATACGCCAACACGCGCCTCCGGATATTCTCTTTTCGTTCTCTTGCCTAATAAGGTATCCTCTATATTGGAACCTCCAATGATGGCGTATATTGCTCCGTTGGATGGCATCACATTCGCGGGTGGTACAAGGTGTACGATCTGCAATTCCTTGGAAGTTTCCCGCTTTCCGTCGCCGATTGCCTATTTCTCGGCGCGGCGAGAAGACACGGCGGAGACAGCACGATGTGCAATCATCGCACAGCCGGTATTGTTGGTTGCATGCTTGGCGACCTCCACAATGTGCATGAACATTTGGGGGAGGTGGCGGATGGATTCCTAAGTTCACGCCTGGGTGGAAGGCGGCCATTTGATGAGGAGCTAATGTTGTGACGGTGCGTGTGGAATACGTGCTTTGGGTTTCGGATTTCCCTATAGCGTCATCTCTTTCCTTCGCTTGGCCTCAGCCGCGTGTATTCGATCTCGGTGAAATGGCCTTTTTGTTTTCGCATCGCATACGCAATACGTGGAAGCCCGGGGCGCCACCATTGCGCCCTCGTCCGCGGCCGCCCTCCGTTTCCCCGTCCCCCGAGCCCCGCCGGGACCTCCGCCTCAGTTTTTCATGAGACCGATCATGTCACGCCCGGGGTGCCCGATTTGGCGACTTTCCGGAGGCCGTTGCCCGTAGCCTTGATTGGGCCCCACCTTTGCCGATTCCCGCTCGGTCTCTGTTTCGGGTGTTTTGCTTGAGGCCATTCCTAGCGACCTTGCGCTTCGGCAGTCTTCTTCCGATATGGCGAACTTTCGCATTTCATCAAAAACTGCTTTCACGCTTTTGGGTACCTCTCTCAAGTTAACACTTCGCGCACGGCCCGATCTTGGAGGCCTCGATGGCCAAGCAATGACCGTTTTGTGGACACACGGAACTTGTGCCCGCGTCTGAATAATGCGTTCGGTACTTGGCCATTGGTTCATCGTCCAGGTTGATGCAAGGTGAGCAAGTCCATAATGGTTTTCTTGTCGGCCTCCGAAGGCCCCGAAACGTGCGACGGCTCTTTTCGCACATCTCCTGCGACCGGGATGGACAAGTGGCCGCAACGACATGAACCCGGCCGGCGCCACGTCTTCCATGGCCAAGATCAAAGTTTTGGCTAACAAGGCTTCGTTGCCGCTCGCCGAATATATTGCGGCCTCATGGCTTGATATGAACCTTCTTGGATTAGATTTGCCGTTGAAATGCGTGGATCTTAGGGCTTGTATCCGGCGGCCATGGGTATTTCTCAGCTACGGGGACAACGGGGGATGCCGTGTCAACCGAATCCGTACCCTGCCCGAGGCCGATCCAAGCACCGACCTCGCAGTTTAGCGCCGCACCGAAAAGTGCCTGGATCTCCCGCTGAATCTTTCCGCTCCGGGCCGCTAGTCGACCGCCACTTGAGTTGCGATATTCGTTTCTTGCTTCGATGTCTCCCCATAATCGATCCCGATACGCTTTTAGTTCTTCAATTCTTGAAGTGTGCTTTCATCCGGCATCTTTAGGAGCTTGGTCAGAGCATCAACTCGTCCATCACATTCGGGCTTGAACTCTGGTTCGCCTCGAGCGTCATCTCGCGGCCACTTCGCCGGCGACGCCCTCCGCTGGGCCGATCCCGCGTTCGGCGATTGACCCGATAACGTTGTCCTCGATGGCCGATCCGCTTGCCGTGAGCCGGATGGCGGAGGAACCGCGATCGATGCGGTGAGCTCGGTGCGTGGCGGATCCGAGCCATTTGGATTGAAGGACCGGTTTCCTTCCCACGGATGGCATTGGCTTCCGATAGCCGAGCCTCTAGCTTTTCCTTTGGTGGCATGACAAGTCCGGGTGCGCCAACCACGGTGGGCGCCAATGTTGTTTCGGCCCTTTGGGTTGCACCCCCGAAGGATCAAAAACAGGGATAATGGAAACGAAGAACTACAAAACGAAACGAACGACACGAACCTTATATTCCTTGTGCTCCGGCTAAAACGCACGAGTCCAAGTCTCTACAACGTCCCCTGCAGGTCTACTTATAGGAAGTCGTGTTGCATTTTGTACAAAGAATGCCCCCGGCAACCCTAATTTCAACGTGAGCGCCTGACACGCAAGCAGATAAGTAAATGGCCCGAGGGCCCACATTTGTCGGTTAACCACCGACTAGGACACATCCGGCTCTCCTTCCCCGCCCCGCCCTGCCGAATCGCGTCAGTCCTCAGCCGAATCAGGCGCGCCTTCCCGCTTTGGGTTTCCCGCCTGGCGCCGGATGCGCGTCTTCTCGTTTATCGGGCCTCCGCCCCGGCGTGGATGCCGATGCGCGCCTTCCGCGCGCTATCGGGTTTCCGCCCTGCGGCGCCGGATGCGCGCCGTCCACGCTATCGGGGCTTCGCCTGCGCGCGGACGCCGGATGCGCGCCTTCCCCGCGCTTATCGGGTTTCCTTTGCCCGGCGCCGACGCCGGATGCGCGCCGTCCCGCGCTATCGGGGTCCGCTCGCGCCGACGCCGGATGCGCGCGTCCCACAAGTATCGGGATTTCCGCCCGGGCCGGGGGCGATGCGCGTCTTCCCCGTTTATCGCCCGTGACTGCGCACACTAAACACATGAGGCTTATACGATTAGGGGGACGGTGGCCAATTCCACTCCTCGCCCCCAACACACATGTTTCGATTAGCCCAAATAATCTTTCTGTGGTTGGCGCTTTCCTTAGGAATAGCTCAGTCTGAATTTCACCTATTGCTACTTGCTACATGCAGGTTGTTACATTCAGTATAAGCTTTATTATAAATCTTAGGCTGCAAGTCAAGTTTTTTCTCATCACGTCTTTTCTATTGGTAACCCAGCAAAATTCAACATTGAATGTAATGGAAATTGGAAATATATTCTGATTGACTTGTGTACTGAATATGATATCTGTTAACTCGAAATTGAAATGTTTATTATTGATAGAACTGATTACATTCAGTATAAGCTATGTTACAAAGACTCCTTGATCCTATTCTCGCATCACCTCTTTTGCTGCAGGGATAACTGTGTATAACCCAGCAAAATTCGACATTGAATGTAATGGAAATTGGAATATATATTCGGATTAACTTGTGTACCGAATAGGATATCTGTTAACTCGAAATTGAAATGTTTATTATTCATAGAACTAATAGGCTGCCTGAATCCTCACTTCTAGGAAACAATGTTGCCTATGGAATTTCCAAGTACATTCATACACCTTCTGTGCACATGACTTTTTCATGCAATCAGTTCTGTAAAATGCGTTGGTAGTAGTTGAGAGATCACACGTGCATAATTGCCTGTCTTAATTGGGATACCCACCCAACCAATATCTTTCATCTTTGTTGACATGTTTGGTTTAATTTTCCACTGAACAGGAGATTACGACAATGGAGGAAGAGCTGAAGACCAAGTCTGAGCTCATTGCCAAGCACAAGAAGTTGATTGAAGGGTGGCGAAAAGAACTGAAGGAGCAGCTGGGCAAGCACATCACCGAGCTTGAAAGGGTGTGAGGAGTGTTATTCTGTGCAGTTTACCTTGTAGTGACCATGAACCTCTAGATGACCAAAATGTATGTTATGCCCTATAAAACGGTGTACATGTTTTCTAGGATCTGCCACACAGGAACAAGCAATTGCCTTTTAGTTTTTCCATGGTCTGTGAACAAAGACCCCTATATAATGTTTTTTTCTTGCCCCCTATATAATGCTTCACCCGTTCCAAATTACGAGACATTTAAGTTTTTTCTTGGTACATTGCTGGTCTGAAGACACAAACAAAGACTCCTAATCGATGTTTGATTGTGCATTTTTTCTTGCCCCTTCTTGCATTCGAAATTATAAGGTGTTTTAGCTTTTTTTGGGTACATTGCCTTAGCATATATCTAGACATAAGATATACCTAACTACATTATATAAACTATGTATGTAGAAAAGTCAAATGCCTTACAATTTGGAAAAGATGAGTATATACTTTTTTTTTTTTTAAAAAAAAAACGTCATTTGGTCGACATCCCTACAGAGCTAAGCAGCCTCAGTATTTTCCAAACCCAAGTCATAAAACTTTGTTACGTGATTGGTTTCAAGAAGTATGTTGGTTTGTTCCTCCATAAAGAAACGCATTTTGGCATACATAGAAGACAATCCGTAAGCATAATGACGTTTTCAGGAGATAAGGGTCAGAGGTTCCCGTTGAGGACAAACTCTGTTAGCAAAATCAGTGTCTGCCGCTGTACAATGACATAGTACTGATTCTCACGGGTTTCTGTGCCAACGCTCTATAATTTTCACGACCGCAAGTTCATTAGTATCTTTACTTTACTCTGGATCAGGTTGAATAGTATATTTTCTCCAAAACAAACAACCAATTAGTGGGGCAGTTGCAATTGCAACGTGTGAATACATGAGGGAGCGAAACAAGTAACAGTTTGCTTAATCTCCGTTCCTGAAGTACACATAGCTGCAGCTCAGTGGGGTACAGACACTACCTAAATATGAAGGAAATCTACCAGTTGTGCAAACACTCAGAATACAACATTTCACACATCAAGTCAACCACAGGTCAGGAGCTCACTTCTTCGCATGTGATGACCATCTGGTTTTCTTTTGTAATCTTGAAACTTTGAAGGTTGTTCATGGCAGCAGTGGCCTGCCCCTCGTCTCCATACTCCACGAAAGCAATCCCAGGCTTTGCCTCGACCATCCGAACCTCCTTGAAGCCAGGGTACTGGCAGAAGAGCATCTGGAGCATCATCGGTGTCGTCTCGTGTGGCAGGTTTTGGACAAACAGGATGTTGTTTGGTACATAATCTCCGGCATCATGACCCTCTGTCCTCCAGCTATAGGTATCTGGGTGAGCTGGTACAGAGAAACAAGTCAGGTAATGTAAGTTGATGACAACATATCAAATAATGGAGGAATACAGTCAAATGTGAAAGACTGAAAGCAGCTAACTGCACCAACTATGGAACTTTCACATCATAACACTAAAAAAACCCAAGCAATGACATCATCACCATGCTTAAAACCCAAGCTATATTGAATGCTAGAACAATGTTCAATACTTCACATCAAAAGTCTTCCACCAACATGATTATGCAATCAGAAACTGGATTATGAACAGCCATGGAAAATTTACTTGCCATAAAAAATTATAAAATTACGAGGAACTAAGATGAGTGGATCTCGGTGCCCGTGCTCAAGCAATATGCAATAGAGGGCCAGGGCTCAGAACAAAAGCCTTCTAAAGAGAGACAAAGGGCCTACTCTTACAATATTCTGCATGAAAAGAAAAACATGCAATGAAGCAGAAATATAACTCACCTGTGGAGCCCCATAAACACCAGGATAAGCATTTATGCCCATGCCAATCTGACCAGCATCATGGTGGTGCTCACGCTTCTGCTTCTTTTCAGCTGCAATATTCAGGAACAGACAAATTAATGATGCTTGCACTCCAAAAAAGAAGAAAAAGAGAATGTGAGCAAAGTTGCCATAAGCCCATAGCTTTAACTAGCATGAGTTCTTCCTAAAAATAGAAGTCACAATTCTTTCTTCAGAGTTTGTGCAGTGAACAGAACAGAGAACTAATTTTTCTGATGAACTTTGGGAGAGAGCCTCCTCATTGACCCAAATACTTCTATTAGTTCTATTCAATTTAGTATTCACATTCTAATGTATGTTGGGCCACACAAAATGCATTTTCCACAAGAAAAAATATCCAATCCATACTCCAGAACTATATTGCTTGTAATAAGGAAATGCTGGATCTTGGCTTAAAAATATGCATTCACAATAATTTCCATTCACAATAATTTCCTGTTACAAAGCTTGAGAATGGTTGCCAGTTACCATATTGAATAAAGCTTATATTCAGTGTGTGGACAACAAAAACATGTTGATATCCCAGTTAATTGAATAATTCTGACTATTGTAGCACTCACGTGCCATATAATTTCCCAGCAACAAAGAGCAATCATGAAGGACACATTATAATTCTTGTGACTCACATTTAGCCACTTTCAGAAGACATGTCAATCGGTCTTATCAAGTACACTGGGAAGTATTGAAGTGTTAAACATGTAATGGATAAAATTAACCCAAACTATACCGTCTCCAAGTAAAAGTAAGTGGTGAACATCATGTTAGTCTAGAAGAGCTAAAGCATTGACTCACAAGGATACATCATTACATCAGTTAAACAAGAAATGTAGAAGGGTGTGATAGCCAGCATCTTACGTTTTTCATCGACCCTCTTTCTTCTTTTCTCGAGGTACAAAGGTGCCATCGGCCTTTGCTATAATATCCGACTTGGTCTTGGCATATTGAATTCTCTGAATTCAAACAATAAAGGTTTCAGAGTAAATAAAGCAATAGAAAATATAACAGTGAGTGAGTGACACAGTTTACTGGAGCCTAAATGCAAAGCAGCTACACAGGCGAAAATACACTTGCAGACCATAATGAGTAGAATGCTCAACATGGCATAGCTTGATTTAGTTTAGAATAATCTCAAAAGAAGTGTTAATGTACCAACAGCAAGTAACCATAACTAACTAAATTATTAGTCACAGGTCTAAAAACTGGCATGGGTAAATACACCAAAAGGTAGCCTTAAGATTGCAAATAAGCTTTTGCTGGTTTGCTGAAGGCATAAAAGAATGACAGGAAGGAGAACAATGCATGTTCTTTCTCAACATGTATTTCACAAAACCCAATAAACCTGCACATTAGGCCAAAGACAGCAGCATACTGTGCAGTTGTATTGAGCGATGAAACTGACCATAGCTTTGTCATAGAAGGGAAAGCCCTGCATCCTCTTCAGAGCCTCAGTAGCTGATGCGACATCTTCAAAGACAACCCAGGCTTGGCCTTTATGCTTCAGAGTCTTGAAAGCGAGCACATCAAGAATCTTCCCAAACTGGGAAAAGACGGCAGTTAGGGACTTCTTAAGCTCTGCAAGGATTTAAGGAAATTACTATCAGCTATAACAAAATCATCAGATAAAATTAAGAATGAACATTAACACCAACAAACACGAGCACAAGTCTTCTTCAGGTTCTAATTTCAAACAGATGTTTCCACTGAAGCTGGAAGTATATAAAAAAGTGCATGATATAGCCGCCTCAGTCCAAATCTTCAGTAGCAAACTAAGCACAACCTCACTTGTATCTAGCACAGTTCCAATAGTAACCGCCCCCAATCCAAACCCCTCCCCAATGGCAGCAACAGCAACTCAATTGCAAATACCTGAAGCACTCCATGACCGTCACACAGCACAGACTGGCCGGGCACAATACACTCACACATACAAGGCTCATGGACCAGCAGCTGCCCACACTACATCCACGAAGACGCCAGAGAGACCTCCATTGCCCAGCGCCTAGGCACGGCACTCAAATCCACCCTCTAAGAAGCAAGCCTCCCGACGGAGGCGCAGAAACTAGGGAAGAAATCGAGATAAATCCCTAGGGTTTAGAGGAGGCGGGGAGGAGGGGAGGGAGGAGACCTTCGAGCTTGATCTTCTCGTTGAGGTTGTTGATGTAGATGGTGACGTTCGGCGGGACGCCGCCGTTCGCCTCTCCCTCGCCCCCGCCTCCGCCCCCGCCGCCAACCACGGCCGCCGCCGCCGCCTCGCCGCTCATCTCCCTCCTCGTCGAGCTCGAGAACTTTCTCTCTCCTCGCGTCTTCGAGCTCGCCTCTCCTCTCCTCTGCTCGTTGACGGGTTGGGCTTTTTTTTGAGATTTGAGATGGGAGGAGGCCTTATTGGGCTCTGGTTAGTCCCGTTTGGGCCTCCGACAGAATATCAGCCCAAAAACTCCGTTCCCTGGTCGCTGTCACCACTAGCACATTGTCTTTTTTTTTTTTTTGAAAACCACTAGCACATTGTCAATCCGATCACATCCAAACTAGAACTGAGTTAGGCCTCGATGATGTGCCTTAATTGCCTTGCCAACTTACTTTTTCACGGTTTCCACTTTTCCAAGATCTGGTTGAAATTGAAGGCATGGCAACGCTAGTTGCTAATTAATCCTCTAAAAGCCTAGTGATTGGTCATTTAAATCAGATGCAACAACTATATGTTAGATACATAAATAACCTTTCAATATATGCATACACCTGTTGCGCAGGATTTGGCTCTGAATTCGGTTAGGTAAATGCACACAAATAAAAAAATAGATTTTGGTAGGAAATTTCGTCTTCAAGAGCCAGAAACAAGCACATAAAAACCAAAACTGAACCTAGATGGTGTTTGCCTATTTGTTTCCGTTCAATTTGCTCAAGAAATTGACAGCGGATTCGCAGCGACTATATTGCTTTTTATTATCAGTAAGCAGAAGACTCAGACACAATCAGATCATACACGCACGCTGGAGTTACATGCCATGTCTCCGTGTCTCCAAGCGATGCGTAACACTTAGTTTTGCTGAAGTATGCACTACTTTGTCTCCGGGTAACGTTGTTTCGCGTTCGTCTCCCCTCACCAATAAACGTTCCTCTAGTTGTCATCATAAAAAAGTTCCTTTTAGCTGCCTGTGGTGACCGCTATCTTCCCCTTCCCCTTGCATTTGCATGACATAATCAGCTTGACATCTTCAAGATCCACGAAAGAAACGAAAGGAAAGTAAAAAAGAATGTAGGTACTGCCGATGGACACAACATTTGTGCATACCTTTTTCCTGCAACCTCTACATATTAACAACGACAGAAATCACCATACATCAAGTCACGCACAAAAAACATCGCATGTCACAGCTAAGAGAAACAAACAGAGATTACTACCATCTACTGGACTGTCAAGCTGCCAATGAGGTCCTGTGCCGGCAGGTGGAACAATAAAACAGATGGTGTGCTGAATCCAACCTAATGCTGTACAGAATAATCCTTTCCAGCCAAGCCGCCACCACCTAAGACCCTGAGTAAAGGGTGGTTAAGGGGATGGATTGGCTGATGGATGTCTAATGCCAGGCCCTGGTGGATCCAACTATCCAAACAACAGATCACCCCCTTTGAGCTGACTGACGATCATGGTACTTAAAAGGTATTGGATTGGATGCTGGCTGAAGGCTTCACCCTCTTGCTGGCTGTAAAGTGGGAGACAGAGTGATGTAATCAGTTTGCTTGCCTTCAAATCATAGGCCTGGCGGAAAGTACAGTTTTGTTTGAATATAAACAAGTATATACATCGTAAAGTACTTAAAAATTATCCAATGGGGAGTCAATTGTACTTTGCACCTCTGGGTGGTTCACACATAGCTATTTGATTGTCAGTGGTTAGATCATCTGCATAGACAATTTGATCTATGCAAACTCTACTTATATTACTATAACCCCTGATCTATTCAGAACAGCGTTAGCTGTACTCTTCCTAGATATCATTACATAAGCATCTTGATCTATTAGGTCTTTGGTGGGTACTCAATAGAAACCTACTAACCCCCTTCGTTCTCTGTGACTAAACAAGTGGTGAACAACTAGGACACTATGCAGGACATTTTTTTTTTCTACAAGCCTACTGCTATTCAAGAATCAATAGTTTTGCTAATCAGATGTGACAAATGCCAACATATTGTCATTAGAGGATTAAGTCGTGAGGTTGACGAGATGGAAATGGTTATCTCAGGAAAAAAAGGTTCATTAAATAATATCTGGTAATAATTTCATTCACCATTGACCATCCTTATGTATCCAAGTATTAGGAGAAGATCATCCCTTAGCTTTTCTTACGAATAAGCATCAGTGATGGGGTCATGGTGTCAAATGTAATATATTAGGTATCACAAGCTTTCGAATTAGCAAACCATAATAGATCCTGCACACATCGTATTTCTCAAGAATTCATTTTTTGGCAACAGCTGATAGCTGGAGTCTCAAATACTCTTCCATTATGTCATTATGTGTGAAGCATGGGCTCTAGACCTCTAGCTAACATGATAATACTGTAACAAACATTTCATCTCTAATGATTCAACTTTTAGCTTTATAGCTGGACACTAATTCTATACTGTATTTCTGTGTGAAGGTAGCTGATTTACCTTATTTGGAATTTGTTTTCTTGCATGCGGTGGACCCATATCAGTTGGCTTGAGGATCTGAAATGAACACATTAGGCTCTCATCTATGCTCAATAGAGCACCGGCATTATCGAATTCTCCACAGTAATTTGGAGCTGAAAAGATTGTCACTAATCTTCGTTGTGCAAAGAACTCATAACCATCTTCAACCACCTAAGGGCCATGACAGCATCAGGTAAAGATCACAGATAACCAAAACTATAATTAATAAATAAAACAGGATAGGAGATGGACTTTCACAAACCTGATGAGCTCGGCATATAAGATCGAGATCGTTCTTCTCCAAAAACTCTACGAGTTTATCTGCACCAAACGTACACGAAACTCCTCTGTCACTCTCCCCCCACCCTTCTCCATCGGGGCTAGGATCAGACCATAGCAGATCACACAGGAGTCCATAGTCAGGAATCTCAGCAGGCCTTTCAATATCCTTTATCTGGTCCAAACTAGTCAGCTCGGGCGAGAGACCCCCATGCATGCACAGTATCTTGTCATCAATGAGCGCTGCGATGGGCAGGCAGTTGAAGCAGTCGGAGAATATCTTCCACAGCCGGACATTGAACCTCCTCTTGCACTCGTCGTAGAAACCGTAGACTCGGTTGATCTTCGCGTCCTCGTGGTTCCCCCTCAACAGGAAAACCTTCTCGGGGTACCGGATCTTGTACGCCAGCAGCAAGCAGATGGTCTCCAAGCTCTGTTTGCCTCTGTCGACGTAGTCTCCAAGGAATACGTAGGTTGAAGCTGGAGGATAACCGCCCAAATCGAACAATCTCAGAAGGTCGACAAACTGGCCGTGGATATCACCTGCAGGATACCACAGCTGATAAGGCGGAATTGTTTTGACAGTAGATGTACAAGAATTTATGTTTGTAGAACAAATACATGGTATGAAAAGAGAACTACTGCGTTCATGTCATCACAAGTTAGTTCACCTATCTCAGAGTCAACACACATAGGTTCTCTGTGGAAATAATGGGCGTCAAGCAGGTTATGCATAATAACCGGCTGATAATAGTATTTGCTAGAATCGTACGGTTAGTTAATGGAAAAGAGTGTTTCTGAAGGAGCATATATTGATATATGGACAAAACGTTATCCTAACTAGATTAGGCATGGACGATAGAACATAGAAGGGCTACTCGAGGGCATTCCCTCTCTACCTAACCACACATCATTGCTCCCGCCAACTTATCCCATACTCCCATCAATCATTCCCAGCCCTCCTCCTCATCAGGCTGCAAACGTAGCGCGTACGGAATGCAGACAGCAAACCATGACACCATTTTCAGTTAATTAATCCTATCAGACAACATTCTTTTTACCCATCGCCTAAATCCAAGCATGATGATTGAGCAATTCACTACGGTACCAAAGATAGCGGGATCGAATTACCCTTCCCCTCATCCACATCGGTGAGACAGACCACGACGCCGAGAGACGGCGGAGGAATCGGGCGGCGGCGGACCGGACGAGAAGGGTAAGGAATCAGGCGGCATCGCCCAGGTAGACAGACAGATGGATAAGAGGAAAGCGAGGATTACTTACCGCAGATCTTGACGGGTGCGTGGATGCGGAGGAGGTTGGGCTGGGAGAGGAGCACGCGCTTGCCCTCGACGCAGAGCTGGCGGATCTCTGCCTCGGAGAGCTGCACCTGGCGCCCGCCGCGGCCGCCCTCCACGAGGCGCCGCACCACCTCGTCCACCGCCGCGCCCTCCATCGGCCCCATCGGGGCCCGCGTCATCATCATCTTCGCCGCCCGGCGGCGGCGTGCGGCGGAGGACGGGAGGGAGGCCGGAGGGAGGTGGGGAGGAGGAATGTGGGCGAGGAAATGGAGGTCGGTCTGTCGTCGACGAAGCCAATGAAGCGTGGATGAAGGGTTCAAAACCGCGTGAAGGAGCGTGCGCCGTTGGGTCCGCGATGGACGGCTGGGGATGGACGAGGTGGATCTCTGTGCCCAACTGTTTTGTCAGCTTCTATTTTTCCATAATTCTACCACGTATATACGGGGGGAAACACGAAATGTCCCATTCGTACATTTCCAGGTCCATCATTTGATATTTCTTTTTTCTTTTTCGCCAAAAACATGACGCCCATGTCTTACGTTGTTGTTAGCGAAGGAACCCTCGCCAAGAACCCCAATCAAGCCGCTTCGTTAGGTACCGATGGCGGTGCACTCTAAAAGACAGGATGGGATGGAAAACCTCGCCGGGCGAAGAGCCGAGCCCGCTCCAAGCGGCGTCGTGGTCCAACCCTGATTTGTACCCCTAGACTCACTCTGTATGTATGCAAGATGATAAAGTGTCGAGGCTCAGGGCGTCCTCGACCTTCGCTCGAAGAAGGAGCTCTGTTGCACCCTTGCAACACCGAGGACAAATGATGTCATCGTAACCTGACTGGCGGCGGCGGGAAGGAGCAATCTATGGAACGTTTAGGGTTTAGCGGTGAAGTACGAATTTGTCATCGTAACCACTCCAACATTAACTCCCTTTTTTTCCTCGCACTGGACCCTCGCTCGATTGAGACTGATATGTTCCCCACCTATGGTAAACCCTCGTCCTCCTCCCTCTCGGCAAGGAGTGAGGGTAGGAGGCCTGGTGTGAGCCCCACTGTTGTATTTTAACCCCACATTGAATGTTTATATGCTAATTACAAAGATATGAGCTAATTATAAAAACTAACTGCATTAGTTATGGTCGATTCACGAGCCGAATCTATTAAACCTAATTAATTTGTAATTAGCACATGCTTACGTAGCTTCATATGGGAATGAAAGTCTCCTCTATAAATGGATTTGAGACGAGCACCCTTGTAGGGTCGAGATAGCGGACTAGAGGGGGAGGCGAGTAGTCCTTTTTCAAAACTAATCACAAGATCTAGCCAATTAAATGTGAAAGTGAAATAACGGTCTAGCCATGACTACACCTCTCTCTATCCAAAATTGCTAGCACCATTATAAAATATAGGACTAATGAGTAACTAAGGGTACCGAGCTAAAGAGACCTCTCCTAAACAATTATAGTTGGCAAGTTCAAACAAACTATGCAAATACAAGAGTAAGCACAAGTGAGCTCCTACACATGCTATTGATAATGCGGTAAATAACAAGAGCAAGATCAACAACACAAGAATGATATATTTGCAATGAAGTGAACTTGTGTTGAGATACGCAAAACCACAATGTAGAGTACAAGAGTAAGCGCAAGGAAGCTCCTACACCTACTAGTGATAATGTGATAAATAACAAGAGCAAATCAACAACACAAGAATGATATATTTGTAATGAAGTGAACTTGTGTTGAGATCCTCAAACCAAAATGTAGAGTACAAAAGTAAGCGCAAGGGAGCCCCTACTCATACAAGTGATAATGCGGTAAATAACAGGAGCAAGATCAACAACACAAGACTAATATATTTGCAATGAAGTAAACTTGTGTTGAGATACACAAACTATAATGAAGAGGTTGACACGATATTTTTACTCGGTTCGGTGACTTGCTGATAACTTAGTCCAAGTTGAAGCAAATTCTAGGACTGTTGCTCCTCTTGTTAGCTTGAATCCCACAAGCCTGAGGCTACCTCTCTAGGTAGGCTCCTCGTGAGCACTAAACTTGAGCCGGACGAATCAACTAGACACTCTTCACGCCTCGATTTTACTAGAGACCTTTGGCTTCCTCTAGTGGGGACGTGTCAATATCCCTTTATAATTCCAAATTTGGAGCACCGCACAATCCTTCTTGTGTGCTTCACAAAGACACAATCACTAAGCCTTCTAGGAACCAACAAGCTCCAAGAGTAATAAGCAATTGAAAGGATCAAGATGCCCAAGAGGGGGGGTGAATTGGGCTAATTCTAAAAATTATTGCGGAATTAAACCTACTAGCCCATGATTCACCCCTCGGTGCCTATGTGTGTTCCTAGACAATCGATCAACTAAAGTTTTGCTCCCTAAGTTCCAATCCTATTCTAGCATGGCAATTCTATGAAAGTAATTGCAAGAATGTAAGTGCTAGAAAGTAAATGCGGAAAGTAAAGGGACAAGGAACACGGCGATCTTTTTCCGAGGTATCGGAGAGTCGCCACTCTCCACTAGTCCTCGTTGGAGCACCCGCGCAAGGGTGTAGCTCCCTGATCCTCGCAAGGACCAAGTGCTCTCTAGGGCTGATTCTTCGTCGCTCCGACGCGGTGAATCGCCAAGAACCGCTCACAAGATGAGTTGGGTCATCCACAAGCACCGCCGGATGATCACCAAGCTCCAATCACCACCAAGCCGTCTAGGTGATGGCGATCACCAAGAGTAACAAGCACAAACTCTCACTTGACCTCGCAAAGCCTAGGGAGAAGAGTGGATGCACACTAGCTACTCTCGATTGCTCATGAACTCATGGATTCTCAAATCTCTTCAAGTCATGAGGCTCTTGCAACTCTCCTGCTCTCACAAAGTGTTTCTCAGCTGAACAAAATGAGCAAGAGACTCGAAATGGTGGGGGTGAGGTAGTATTTATAGCCAAAGGCCAAAATCCAACCGTTACCCAAAATTTCGGCTCAGTCGTGAGCGCCGGACGCATCCGGGCGCTCACCGCCGGACGCGTCCGGCGCTTTATGGAATTCAACGGCAACCTAGCCGTTGGGCTGATGCGGGCTCCGGACGCGTCCGCCGCGTCAGCCCGCGCGCGACCGACCCGCGAGCCCGATTCGAGTAAACTCTCGGTCCGCGTCCGGCGCACGCCGGACGCTGAGGCCACGCGTCCGCCTTCAGGCAGACCAAAGGACGGCTTTTCCGTGCGCCGGACGCGTCCGGCGCCCACGGCTGGCGCGTCCGGCGCCTGTTGAAGCTCCCGTTTCCACTTGATACGCGATCCTTTGAAATCGGCGACGACTTCAACAACTCTCAGGGCTTGTACGTAACTTCCTAGTGCTAAGATTTCACCAGTGTGCACCACACCTAAACCCGAGACTCAACTAGGTCAAGCTACCCATTTGCACCCCCCTTAATAGTACGGCCAAAAGAGAAAAACAAAGTCCTAACGACTAATCCGATGTCTCTCAACACCATCGACAATCGGAACTAACCGTCCTAACCTTGTCGTCCAACCTTTGAAAACCGAAACGATTTCCATCGATAAGAGGGCATGCCAACCAAAATGCCTGAGATTCCATTACCATGACCTAACTCCCATTGTTTCTGCAAAACACACGTTAGTCATAGTAATCTATATTGTCATCAATCATCGAAACCCACATCAAAGGGCCTAGATGCTTTCAGCAATCACCCCAACAAGACAACCACCTAGTGCCACAAGTAATCCCTCATGCAAAGATTCGCACTAGTGGAACACACTTGTTTGCACATTTATAATCGCCAATTCTTGATTAAAATAAACATAATCGATCACTATACTTAGATTTAGGAATTATAACTAATCAATTCCATGAGTTTTGGTGAATTGTGTATTCTCAGGACATAAACGCGAATATATGGGAAAATATATCAAAAGGGCATTCCATGTAAAGATGATATGTGCAATGAAAAAGATGGAGAAGCCCACATTCACGACAAAACTTGGGCCCATCCACAACGTACATGCGGTCTAGGCCCATCCACCCACCCACATACCAAAGGTGGTGGCAAGACGAGCCAAAAGGGGTGTGTATGAGGCCGCACTGCCCTCAGCTCTGATTAGCCTAGGATTTTGTCGGTTTGGTGCTTTCCATATGGAGGAGAGGCATTTTTCAAGGAACCCACTCCTCTCCACCTATAAAAGGAGGGCACATCCCCCTTTCATAAGAACAACACACAAGAGAAGAAGAGCACCACAAAGCAAGAGCAAGAGCATCTCCACTCCATGGGCTTAGGCCCTAGCTAGCTCCAGCAAAGCAGTATGAAGAGATGTGAGGGAGAGTCCGGGGAAGATGTGCCAAACTTGTTCTCAGTGACCTTCCCTAGCTTGTACCTCGATGGATTTTTTGTTGGTACTAAATTTTCTAGTTTATTATCAGAACATTGTTATTGCTCGACATAAACATTATATATGCTGCAAATGACAGTTTAGTTGCAATAGAAATTTCAAAACAATAGAGAAAGACAGATTATGTTTATTGTTAGTATGGAATGAGAATTAAGTTTATGTTTTATTAGTTGCAAAAAAAGAAGCATCTTGCTCTCGCTAGTAGCTACGCCGGTAGCACAACACGCCGTCGAGGAACGGGGCGGCGGGAGGTGCGTGGTTGACAGTGAACCAGGAGTGCTTCTTGCCTCGGGTTCTTAGTTGCCTTGAGAGCAAAAACAGAGGAGAGTAGAAGAGAGGTGTTGGTTAGTTGTGGCGGGCGAGCAAGGGAATTTTATGCAGACGATGAAGGTTGGTTGCGGTAAGCGGGCCAAGGTTCCAGCCACGGTGGAGCTGAGTGCCCATGTTCTTTATACATTTTACGCTTAATAATTAATTTTATTACTCCCATAAAAAATTATCAGATTATAATGGTTTTGATATTTGTTTTTGATGTTTGTTGGTACATATTATTTTGTTATGCATCAAAATATAATGTTATGTAGGTGCATGTCTAAAGATATGCACTTAAAAATGCCAAAACTACTTCTAATTTGGTTATTGAGGGAATATATGTTTATCATTAGTGGTAAGAGTAAAGATAGTCGCTCATGCAAAATGAAGTAAAACCGAGCACATCCATATACAACCCTTAGTGACCACAACAACATCTTGTTCTAGCCGGTATCACTAAATAATTAGGACGAGGGAAGGGATACCTCCAGAGCTCCTCATGACACCACCACCCACGCTCGGAATTCACCACTCCTGTCATGTGCCTGTCACGTGTTAGTACCATATACCTCATGGGGATGTCTTGCGACTACACTCCATCCACCATCAACAATCGTCAAACCATCACAAATCACAAATCAAGGCATATATGTAATTATGATAGAGTGTTATGCAGCCAAGCAAATAGGCATATATATGTCTACGTGCAAAGCTAGTAATCAGGTTTCAATCAAGGAAAGCAGGGCTCAGTATCATTCAAAGTGCTGTAATCTACTAAGTATCATTCATTATTTACTTTTAGATACATTGATCTTTTTACAACTTTGACGAAACATATTTACTTATACTTAGGATGAACAGTATTTTTTGGCGACGAATTTAGTGTGCATATAAGTATTATTAGATTAACTGTTGAATATATTTTGTAACAAATTTATTTGCAGATACAAATTTTACTAATACAAACTTACCTAGTAGAGATAAAAGAATGTAATTACGGGACCCATAACGGTCAAAGTTTGATCAATGTTATAATAAATAGTATTAATGTTTATTTCTCTAAATTATTATAAATTGTATTCTATAATTAATCAAACGGTACTTATTTTATTTCATAATTTAGTACTAGTATTTTTTATATAATTCGAGTCAAAGTTTAAATTGTTTGACCGCTCGAAATATGAGAATCGTATTATTCTATAGACGGAAGAAGTACAACTTTAGTAGTTTAAGAGCAATTTTAGTGGGCCTTAGGCTTATGTTATAATTTTTAGGAGCTCAAATAGAAAAACAACTTCACTGGACCTTCTATTAGGACTCCTATTTTAGTAGGACTCTCAAAATTTAGTTTCAGAACTTAGGAACAGCAGAACCCTATTTTAAGCTAGAGGGTAGCAATAGGGTCTTGAGCTGGAGTTGGAAGCAAATTTAGGTCCCTATTTTTTGCATGCGAGAATGCAAATGTAAAAAACTAGGAGAATTCTCTCGCGTTGCCGTAGGTATGAAGAAAGAATATAAATAGGTTAGAATGTTAATAACTCAGAATTAGAACATGTATAAATTTACATGCATTGTCGTGGGAATTAGCAAGGATTATCTTAGTTGTAATATATTAATGAACCACAAAAGGTTTATAGGTTTTAGTCTTTTTCTCTTTACTTAATTTAATATTAGTTCCTAGGGCTGTTTATTGTCTTGGTACTCTTTTTTTTATGATGTGGGGTCTATTTTTTGCTAACTGAAATTGCGTACAGGGAGGCCTCCGTTTGCATGTATTTTATACTTACATATAATCGGAGGCCTGCTCCTATTGGACCGGAGCCAGCGAAGGAGGCAGCGGTGTGCAACACATGCATGCAAATGAATTGGTAACTGAAATTAGAAGTGGAATTGGATTAGTAACTGAAAAATTACTGATGTGGCGCAAGAAGGAGTCAAAGAAATAGCTTAGTGGGGTTTGTTTATATAAAACGTATAGATTGAGGCCCAATTTGCATGTTGGGCCGGAGTTCCTCTAAGTTGAAGTCATCTCTCCGTCCAAGTTCATTTGAACATATTTTAAGAACTGAATTTCGAAATCTAAAAACATAATACTGAATTTCTAGGCTCTAAATTATTTTAAATAAACAAAAAAAAATTCATGCGCAGCTGCGCGTGGACGGCACACAGCTGGGATTCGAGATTGCTGCAGTTGATGTACTCCCTCCGTCCCATTGAAGATGTCGCCCGGGAAGTGTGTTTGTGAGGGGGGCACGAATTTCTAACGACATGTTCAATGGGAGGGAGGGAGTAAGATTTAACACCGCCGTGCCACCTGTTGACATTTCTAACGCCACTCGGTGTTAGGTTGTCATCCCTAACATGGCGCCAAAAATGCCGGTACTAAATAATGCAACGCTACTAGAAATAAATATGGGATCCGCAAGCAGTTTACGTGATAATACCGATGTAGCATTTTAACCAGGAGTAATCCAGGTATCGTTATTTATATTTTTACCACCGGGAAGGGAATGCACTGGATAATGAGTGATGAGCAATGCACATGCTATAATGGAGAGCTTAACCTTGTCCGTATCGATCATCTCATACGGGGTAAGTGTCACATAAAATATAGGAATGAATGATAAATGACATAAGATAAATGAGAGCATTTAGACACATAAAATAATAGTAATAAGCCATCTCAACTTAGCACTCTAAGCTTATAACACTAGCATGGACTAGGACGATCTAGGGTATAATCCTATGTTATTCTAACTATAAGGTCAAAGCATACAATGATTAGTGCAAGAACATCTAGCAATCATGGCGGGAAAAGGTTACATCTATGCATAGTGATATTACCGAGAAGACAAGAGACATAGCAATGACTTCAATGTAATAGGTTGTTCTACTAAGACCTACCAACGGGGATGGAATACAAAGGACTCAACGGAACCGTCACTTCCGCGATCTACCACACGACCCGGCCAATAGGGTGCAATCGCAGATAAATACGGTCTAGGCACCACGCCTACACAATATTTACCACTCACCCATCGATCTAATGAGTAAGCGCTATACGATTCTATGCATAAACATAATTCTAGTCCAACTATGCTAAACATATAATCAAAGTAAACTAAGAACAATATAATTGAGAATATAATCAAATAGAGCAAAGTCAAGTCTCGATATAATAGAATAGAACAAAGTACTACTCATAGTATCACGAACAATGATGAATATTACAAGAATGTAGAGGGGAATTACCAAGAACTCCGACAGATCCGGACTCCAAGCAAGGCTTGATTCCCTCTAGATCTATTCCTATGTAGCTATGCTACTAAACTATGGAGCTCTAATTGAGATGGTGGCTCGCTTCTCCGAATTCCGATGAGAGAATGAACTCTTGAATGAATTAGGTTTCACCCGGGGGCCGGGGGCTCGAATATATAGCCCCTAAGATGAACCCACCCTCGGATCAAACCGACCTAAATGGACGATAATTATTCATCCTCAAAGGCGGTGGAGGCGGGATCCACGAGACTCCACGATTGGTGGAGGTGGGGAGTCGGCCGACTCCCCCGGGTCGGCCGACCGGGCCACCCGCGCCAGTGGGCCCTGACTTCCGGGGTTTGCCTTCCGGAGTCTTCTAGATTATACAATTTTACCCGTTCGGTCTTTATCTCTATGTAATCATGACATGTGGGCCTCCTTTGGTTCTCTTTTTGATAACCCCCGCGTAAATAGACAATCACCAAAACTCGTGGAATTCGTCGGTGTAACCCCTATATCTAATAGGTGAACTCATATTAGTCCTTTCTCTTTGCGTTGACGGTATAAAATTGATACTTAAGGACCGTCAACAAACTCCCCCAAGCTTACCTTTTGCTCGTCCCCGAGCAAAGATAGACTCGATGATGGATCGGGAGTTGCTACAATACTTTCACTCCTTACAAGTACACATGCGTTCAAACAAGAACTCTCCTCCGGATTAGAGTGAACTATTCGACTCAAAACTCACTCATATTACCTTTCACCATGGGGCTTGTAACCGTCACTTGGGTCTTGAGTAGTTGAAAGATAGAACGGTCAAGTCAAGCGCCATGTTTCTCGCTCTTTGATCAATTATTATCCCGGAGTTTTTGCAAGGTTTCGAAATAAAACTCGAGTTCCTTGTATGAACCTTTCAAGTCTCTCATTTGTGGTATTTTGGATCCTCTCTAAGGCATGAGTAGTGTATGCCTTCTCTCTTCTCTCGAATATGTGGTATTTATGGAACTAAGGCATAGTGGAAAGTGCCTTCTCTCTCTCACCCTACTTTCTAATAGGCTTATGTGGAGCTCATAGGTGGGGAGACACTCAAACTCACTTGCATATATTGCACAGCTTAAGACATGGATCCAATAGGAACTAAAATAATAATAATAAAGTCATATGTGCATGTGAATGAGGAAGTGAAATAGGTGATAAGATGATAATAGGAAGATGATAGTGTGATGGTGATAAGAAAATGATTATGAGGGGTACTCAACCGGTGAACATCTACTTCTACACTTGCTCCTTCGAAGATAACATGACTCCCTTTATTTGAAAACCTTGAAAACTTCTTGAATGGAAGGACTTGGCTACTCTTTCTTTTTCTTTCTTTCTTCTCTCTTTTTTTTTCTTTTCTCTTCTTTTTTTTTCTTTTTTTTTAGAATAACCAATCCTCTGAAAATGAAACTTTAGCACAGGGAGTGTATAACTTGAAATGATAATGACTGGAGCTTTTTATGTAGGCAATGAAACAGCAATGATTATTTCTAGATGTTCACTCCAGAATAGGAGTAGAACCTTTTCTGGATAATGTGAAATGAATGGCGTATGTATATGTGGATGGATGAATGGATGGATGCGTACTCCCAGGGTAGGAGTAGCATAAGTGCGTATCTCCAGGGTAGAGATAGCACAATATGTGGTGGATATGGATCTATATGTGGGTGGTACTTCGAGGAACAGAAGTAGCACAGAATGAATGTAGTATTTATAAAATGGGTGCGTGCTTCCGAGGGTAAGTAGCATAGATCAATGGATGGAGAGCACATAGTATTGACTTTAATCGCGTGACTAATTCCTTATGGGTCCACAAAGCATAACCACACTCAATGCCTATAAAGTCTACACTCAAACCTACAATATGATCTATATAAAAGATGGGTTTTCCTAATCTACTAAGCATGAATATATGGCTGTGGTAGGAATTTGAACTCTCATCATAAAGGAACTCATCATGCAGGAATTTAATATTTTCACGAGATAAATTCTCCGAACTCTAGTATCTCTAGGAACAAGATAGATAGCAGCTCAAAACCTTCCCATATCATACCCGTCAACCACCTAGACTTAGATCAAGTATTCGCTACCCACAAGTTTCAGGTTGAGCAAATCTCAAGTCTAAACAGTTGTGTCCAAAACTCGGGAGAGTGCAGGGTTGAAAACTAGGTACTTGAAAGGAATTACGGCAGAGCAACTATTCATCATTTCCATGTAGAGTTTATTCTAGGGATCACTTTTAAAAACAGATTGCAAGAGCTCTCCAAAAGTAGAAAAGATAAATAAGGAAATCTTTCTGGGTTTCTATGGTTATGCATCTTTTTTTTAGTTGTTTTAACAAAGCATACTTCCATAAAGCATAATTAGATAAATTGGAGACACTTAGCTTGGTATACGGGGATGCTCTCCCCCAAGCCGGATGTTGACATAGTCCGGCCGATGTTGCCGACAGCACCGAAGACGTTCTAGTCCTCCAGGAGTGTTGTAGATAGTTGCCGTTGGAGACAAGCATTCAATTGTCGCAAAGACTCCGACGGGGACTGGATGTCCTTCGCTTGTTAGCTCTTCTTGATCCTTGATGTTCTGTGAAGCTCAAATAGACAACAAAGCTTGTGGAACCGATTAAGCGTTAGTGATAAAACCTCTAGGCCTTGGTTGTCTAGAACTTTCTTAACTTAGACTTGTTCTAACAGATCACAAGAAATATTTTTATCTTTTTATTATTTAAGGAATGCGAGACAGGGGAAATAAATATGCTAAGAAATTATTTTTGTGCCACCACAATGAATGACTATCCACATGGGGCTTAATGATTTTCGGATGCAAATGCACAACATCTTTATTTTCTTTTCTAATACGGAGATAAAAGAGTAAAGATGCAACTAAGATGCAAGTAGGGAAATAAATATGCTAAGGTAAAAATATAATGCTGAAAAGTAATTGCTGATAAATACCAAGTTACCTCTTGGCGCGGCGTTCGGTGGTTTTAAGTCCTCCGAACAGGACTTGTCATGTTCGCTCATTTTTCAAGGGGCGCATTGGCTGGCGCCTCGGATGATGTCGCCTCGTGTGTAGGAATTGATTCTGATTTTACTTTTACCTTCCACACCTTCTTTGTTGGAGAGGATGACCTTGAGGAGGAAGCTTCTTGGACCACTTGTTTCTCTTCTGATGACAGCACCTCTTCTTCTTTTACAATGTTCTTCTCTTCTGGGTACCGATCTTCGTATCTGAATACTTCTCCCTCATAGTCAGCCCATCCATCTGTAGTGATGTCCTTCTTGTTCTCGCGACGGGTACGCTGCCTTCTCCTTGTTCTCGTTTCTTCTTGGGCTCTTCGGTGATTATATAATTATTGTTGAAGTAGCGGCGTACCTTCTCGGTGGGAAAGTGGAAATGGATCTCTCCCGTCCCAATATAGATGATAGCTCGTGGTGTTCAGGAATGGTCTTCCTAGGATGATTGGAGGATCATAGTCATCTCCCATGTCAATGACTAGGAAGTCTCGTAGGGACATAATGGTCATCTATCGGATGAGGACATCCTTTACTTCTCCTTCGACGAAGCGGAATGTCCGGGTCCGCCATCCGCAGCCGTGCATAGGTAGGCTCCAAAGGCATAGTGCCATATAGATACTCATAAGTTACCTTGGCCATAATGTTGACGCCCGATCCGGTGTCACGCATGCCTTTATTGAAAGAGCTTCGTTGATGGAGCATTGAATGGTTGGGACACCTGGGTCATCCTTCTTGATTAGACGTGGGGATCCGAGTAAGTGGTCATGCTCCTTGTGGACTGCGGTGACCATCCTTACAAGTTTCGGCTCTTCTTGGTCTTCTTATTCTTGTTCTTGCTCTTCTTAGCCGGATTCTTCTTCTTCTCACCGTTCATGGCGATGAGGGTGTGCGGGAACCGGCAAAGACTCTGTTCTTGAAGAAGAAGGTTTCTCGCTTGCCCTTGATGTTGAAGATGATCTTGGCGTGTTGGCATACATGATAGCTCCAAGCAGTGTTCATGAATGGTCGTCCCAAAATGATAGGGGACCTTTCATCACCGCTCGTATCGACTACCACGAAGTTCTGCTGGAACATACGAGTTGCCTACTCGTACACATATGTCTTCAAGCACTCCTAGAGGAACACGAGTGACCGATCTCGCAAGCCGTAAGCACATGGTTGTGTATGCTAAGGGCATCCGAATAGCTTCTCATATATCACTCTTGGCATGATGTTGATGCTTGCACCGAAGTCACAGATTGCCTCATTAAAGTTAGTACTTCCAATGGAGATCGGAATGACCGGTCTCCCGGATCGCCCTTCTTGATTGGCGTAGTTGAGTCAATCCATGACCCCTTCGATGGACCACTTCGGTTATCTTCTACATTGAATATGTCAACGAGATTTGCGGTTTCGAGCTCTTCGGGTTGTCCCGCGTTTACCTTGGCCGTGGAGGGAGCAAGGTTAACAAGTCGTTGTACCGCGACTCAAGTATCTTGTTGAAGCTGAAGCTGACTCTTGATGGCATTGGAAAAGCCATCCATTCATTCGAGTGTCTCTAGGACCTTGTCATTTGATGTCGCCTTCTTGGACAGCATTGTCCATCATCTTGCCTTGGTTCAGCACTAACTCTCTCAAAGGCGGCCGGTTGTAATTATTGTAGGAGGAGTTGTTACCTTGATAATTGCCCGAATAATTGCCCGAGTAGTTAGGTCTTGGCCGCCGATTCCAACCTTGATTCTCGCGAGGACGGTAGTAATTGTTGTTGTTGTTGTTGTTATTGAGGTAGTTCACGTCCTCCTTCGGCTACGGGCGCTAGCACTGTGTGCCCGGTTTCTCCACACTCTTCACATGTCATGCGAGCATCATGTATGTGTATGACTTCTTTCTTCTCTCGGGGCTCTCTCATCGAGCCTCTTCATTAGCAGATCCATTTTGGCAGACAAAGATGTCTACCTCCTTCACCGGTGCATTCCTCCACCTCTTGCGGGTCTCGAGTTCTTTCTTCACTCCAACCTTGGTTGGATGCCATCTTTTCCACAAGAGCTGTGGCTTGAGGAATAGTGAGTGATAAGAATGCACCTCCAGCAGCAAAGCATCCATCGTCTCACGTGTGCCTGTTCGAGCCCATGGTAGAATGTCTCGCATAAGCAGCCAATTCTCCATGCCATGATGAGGACACTCGAGGATGTAATCTTGAAAGCGCTCCCAAGCTTCGGGACAGCCTCATCATGGTGTTGCTGAAAGCTTGATATCTTCCCACGAAGAGCATTTGTCTTGCCCATGGGGAAGAACTTCGCCAAGAAATTGGTGGAACATAGTGCCCACGTAGTATTCTTCTCCTTATTGGCGTAGAACCATCGCCGCTCTCCCCAAGAGTGAGAATGGGAAGAGGCGAAGTAGTATAGCATATCTCGGGGGACATCCTTGATGGTGAAGGTGCTACAAATCTCCAGAAGTGTTGGAGATGAGCACTTGCATCTTCATGGGCCTTCCCACGTAACCGGCTTGCTTGCACCATGTTGATTAGCGCAGCTTGAGCTCAAAAGCTCCTTCGATGTCCGCATTTGGTCCAGTACGAATGTTGTCCGTAGTGGGAGCCGAGAACTCGCGGAGTGACTTGTTTGCCATGGCTTCAAACGCGGTGTCAAGTCTCGCACGAAAGGTCGACTTTCTCGCTTCGACAAACTTCCAAGTTGAGTTGCCGATAATGATGATTGATTGGTCTTCTTCAACTTGCTTCCGGCCTTCCCGAATAAAGCTTCGGATTGTCAATATAATTATCGGAAGAATTGTCTTTTTCATACATTACCCCGCATAAGATATAAAATAGACGAAAAACAAGGGTAAGGTCAGTATGAGTAGAGAATTGTGACAAAGTTGCTCAATCTCATTATGTAGTGCAATGCTTGCTCATTATCCATTGGCTTTCAACCTTCCCGCAAGAACGGCGCCAAAAATGCTTGTTGACATTTCTAACGCCACCAGTGTTAGGTTGTCATCCCTAACATGGCGCCAAAAAATGCCGGTACTAAATAATGCAACTGCTACTAGAAATAAATATGGGATCCGCAAGTTTACGATAATACCGATGTAGCATTTTAACCAGGAGTAATCCAGGTATCGTTATTTATATTTTTACCACTGGGAAGGGAATGCACTGGATAATGAGTGATGAGCAATGCACATGCTATAATGGAGAGCTTAACCTTGTCTGTATCGATCATCTCATACAGGTAAGTGTCACATAAAATATAGGAATGAATGATAAATGACATAAGATAAATGAGAGCATTTAGACACATAAAATAATAGTAATAAGCCATCTCAACTTAGCACTCTAAGCTTATAACACTAGCATGGACTAGGACGATCTAGGGTATAATCCTATGTTATTCTAACTATAAGGTCAAAGCATACAATGATTAGTGCAAGAACATCTAGCAATCATGGCGGGAAAAGGTTACATCTATGCATAGTGATATTACCAGAGAAGACAAGAGACATAGCAATGACTTCAATGTAATAGGTTGTTCTACTAAGACCTACCAACGGGGGATGGAATACAAAGGACTCAACGGAACTGTCACTTCCGCGATCTACCACACGACCCGGCCAATAGGGTGCAATCGCAGATAAATACGGTCTAGGCACCACGCCTACACAATATTTACCACTCACCCATCGATCTAATGAGTAAGCGCTATACGATTCTATGCATAAACATAATTCTAGTCCAACTATGCTAAACATATAATCAAAGTAAACTAAGAACAATATAATTGAGAATATAATCAAATAGAGCAAAGTCAAGTCTGATATAATAGAATAGAACAAAGTACTACTCATAGTATCACGAACAATGATGAATATTACAAGAATGTAGAGGGGAATTACCAAGAACTCCGACAGATCCGGACTCCAAGCAAGGCTTGATTCCCTCTAGATCTATTCCTATGTAGCTATGCTACTAAACTATGGAGCTCTAATTGAGATGGTGGCTCGGCTTCTCGAATTCGATGAGAGAATGAACTCTTGAATGAATTAGGGTTTCACCCAGGGCCGGGGGCTCAATATATAGCCCCCTAAGATGAACCACGGCCCTCGGATCAAACCGACCTAAATGGACGATAATTATTCATCCTCAAAGGCGGTGGAGGCGGGATCCACGAGACTCCACCGATTGGTGGAGGTGGGAGTCGGCCGACCCCCGGGTCGGCCGACCGGCCACCCCGTGGGCCCTGGCTTCCGGGGTTTGCCTTCGGAGTCTTCTAGATTATACAATTTTACCCGTTCGGTCTTTATCTCTATGTAATCATGACATGTGGGCCTCCTTTGGTTCTCTTTCTCGATAACCCCCGCGTAAATAGACAATCACCAAAACTCGTGGAATTCGTCAGTGTAACCCCTATATCTAATAGGTGAACTCATATTAGTCCTTTCTCTCTTGTGCGTTGACGGTATAAAATTGATACTTAAGGACCGTCAACAAACTCCCCCAAGCTTACCTTTTGCTCGTCCCGAGCAAAGATAGACTCAGTGATGGATCGTAGAGTTGCTACAATACTTTCACTCCTTACAAGTACACATGCGTTCAAACAAGAACTCTCCTCCGGATTAGAGTGAACTATTCTGACTCAAAACTCACTCATATTACCTTTCACCATGGGGCTTGTAACCGTCACTTGGGTCTTGAGTAGTTGAAAGATAGAACGGTCAAGTCAAGCGCCATGTTTCTCGCTCTTTGATCAATTATTATCCCGGAGTTTTTGCAAGGTTTCGAAATAAAACTCAGAGTTCCTTGTATGAACCTTTCAAGTCTCTCATTTGTGGTATTTCTGGATCCTCTCTAAGGCATGAGTAGTGTATGCCTTCTCTCTTCTCTCAGAATATGTGGTATTTATGGAACTAAGGCATAGTGGAAAGTGCCTTCTCTCTCTCACCCTACTTTCTAATAGGCTTATGTGGAGCTCATAGGTGGGGAGACACTCAAACTCACTTGCATATATTGCACAGTTAAGACATGGATCCAATAGGAACTAAAATAATAATAAAGTCATATGTGCATGTGAATGAGGAAGTGAAATAGGTGATAAGATGATAATAGGAAGATGATAGTGTGATGGTGATAAGAAAATGATTATGAGGGGTACTCAATGGTGAACATCTACTTCTACACTTGCTCCTTCGAAGATAACATGACTCCCTTTATTTGAAAACCTTGAAAACTTCTTGAATGGAAGGACTTGGCTACTCTTTCTTTTTCTTTCTTTCTTCTCTCTTTTTTTTTTCTTTTCTCTTCTTTTTTTTTTTTTTTTTTTAGAATAACCAATCCTCGAAAATGAAACTTTAGCACAGGGAGTGTATAACTTGAAATGATAATGACGGAGCTTTTTATGTAGGCAATGAAACAACAATGATTATTTCTAGATGTTCACCTGAATAGGAGTAGAACCTTTTCTGGATGATGTGAAATGAATGGCGTATGTATATGTGGATGGATGAATGGATGGATGCGTACTCCCAGGGTAGGAGTAGCATAAGTGCGTATCTCCAGGGTAGAGATAGCACAATATGTGGTGGATATGGATCTATATGTGGGTGGTACTTCGAGGAACAGAAGTAGCACAGAATGAATGTAGTATTTATAAAATGGGTGCGTGCTTCTGAGGACAGAAGTAGCATAGATCAATGGATGGAGAGCACATAGTATTGACTTTAACTGCGTGACTAATTCCTTATGGGTCCACAGCATAACCACACTCAATGCCTATAAAGTCTACACTCAAACCTACAATATGATCTATATAAACAGATGGGTTTTCCTAATCTACTAAGCATGAATATATGGTCGTGGTAGGAATTTGAACTCTCATCATAAAGGAACTCATCATGCAGGAATTTAATATTTTCACGAGATAAATTCTCGAGAACTCTAGTATCTCTAGGAACAAGATAGATAGCAGCTCAAAACCTTCCCATATCATACCCGTCAACCACCTAGACTTAGATCAAGTATTCGCTACCCACAAGTTTCAAAAGTTCAGAGCAAATCTCAAGTCTAAACGGTTGTGTCCAAAACTCGGGAGAGTGCGGGGTTGAAAACTAGGTACTTGAAAGGAATTACGGCAGAGCAACTATTCATCATTTCCATGTAGAGTTTATTCTAGGGATCACTTTTAAAAACAGATTGCAAGAGCTCTCCAAAAGTAGAAAAGATAAATAAGGAAATCTTTCGGGTTTCTATGGTTATGCATCTTTTTTTAGTTGTTTTAACAAAGCATACTTCCATAAAGCATAATTAGATAAATTGGAGACACTTAGCTTGGTATACGGGGATGCTCTCCCCCAAGCTGGATGTTGACATAGTCTCGATGTTGCCGATGGCACCGAAGACGTTCTAGTCCTCCAGAGTGTTGTAGATAGTTGCCTTTGGAGACAAGACATTCAATTGTCGCAAAGCGGCACTCGACCCAGGGGACTTGGATGTCCTTTCGCTTGTTAGCTCTTCTTGATCCTTGATGTTCGTGAAGCTCAAATAGACAACAAAGCTTGTGGAACTGATTAAGCGTTAGTGATAAAACCTCTAGGCCTTGGTTGTCTAGAACTTTCTTAACTTAGACTTGTTCTAACAGGATCACAAGAAATATTTTTATCTTTTTATTATTTAAGGAATGCGAGAGGGGAAATAAATATGCTAAGAAATTATTTTTGTGCCACCACAATGAATGACTATCCACATGGGGCTTAATGGTTTTCTCGGATGCAAATGCACAACATCTTTATTTTCTTTTCTAATACGGAGATAAAAGAGTAAAGATGCAACTAAGATGCAAGTAGGGAAATAAATATGCTAAGGTAAAAATATAATGCTGAAAAGTAATTGCTGATAAATACCAAGTTACCTCTTGGCGCGGCGTTCGGTGGTTTTAAGTCCTCCGAACAGGACTTGTCATGTTCGCTCATTTTTCAAGGGCGCATTGGTCGGCGCCTCGGATGATGTCGCCTCGTGTGTAGGAATTGATTCTGATTTTACTTTTACCTTCCACACCTTCTTTGTTGGAGAGGATGACCTTGAGGAGGAAGCTTCTTGGACCACTTGTTTCTCTTCCGATGACAAGACACCTCTTCTTCTTTTACAATGTTCTTCTCTTCCGGGTACCGATCTTCGTATCCGAATACTTCTCCCTCATAGTCACCCATCCATCTCGTAGTGATGTCCTTCTTGTTCGCGACGGGTACGCTGCCTTCTCCTTGTTCTCTTGTTCTTCTTGGGCTCTTCGGTGATTATATAATTATTGTTGAAGTAGCGGCGTACCTTCTCGGTGGGAAAGTGGAAATGGATCTCTCCTGTCCCAATATAGATGATAGCTCGGTGGTGTTCGGGAATGGTCTTCCTAGGATGATTGGAGGATCATAGTCATCTCCCATGTCAATGACTAGGAAGTCGTAGGGACATAATGGTCATCTATCTGGATGAGGACATCCTTTACTTCTCCTTCGACGAAGCGGAATGTCCGGGTCCCGCCATCTGCGGCTTGTGCATAGGTAGGCTCCAAAGGCATAGTGCCATATAGATACTCATAAGTTACCTTGGCCATAATGTTGACGCCCGATCCGGTGTCACACAGCTTTATTGAAAGAGCTTGTTGATGGAGCATTGAATGGTTGGGACACTGGGTCATCCTTCTTGATTAGACGTGGGGATCGAGTAAGTGGTCATGCTCCTTGTGGACTGCGGTGACCATCCTTCTTGTTTCGTCTTCTTGGTCTTCTTATTCTTGTTCTTGCTCTTCTTAGCCGGGATTCTTCTTCTTCTCACTGTTCTCAGCCGATGAGGGTGTCTTTGAACCGCAAAGACTGTTCTTGAAGAAGAAGGTTTCTCGCTTGCCCTTGATGTTGAAGATGATCTTGGCAGTGTTGGCATACATGATAGCTCCAGCAGTGTTCATGAATGGTCGTCCCAAAATGATAGGGGACCTTTCATCACTGCCTGTATCGACTACCACGAAGTCTGCTGGAACATACGAGTTGCCTACTCGTACACATATGTCTTCAAGCACTCCTAGAGGAACACGGAGTGATCGATCCGCAAGCCGTAAGCACATGGTTGTGTATGCTAAGGGGCATCCGAATAGCTTCTCATATATCACTCTTGGCATGATGTTGATGCTTGCACCGAAGTCACAGATTGCCTCATTAAAGTTAGTACTTCCAATGGAGATCGGAATGACTGGTCTCCCTGGATCGCCCTTCTTGATTGGCAGAGTTGAGTCAATCCATGACCCCTTCGATGGACCACTTCGGTTATCTTCTACATTGAATATGTCAACGAGATTTGCAGTTTCGAGCTCTTCGGGTTGTCCTGCCAGTTTACCTTGGCCAGTGGAGGGAGCAAGGTTAACAAGTCAGTTGTACTGCGACTCAAGTATCTTGTTGAAGCCGAAGTGACTCTTGATGGCATTGGAAAAGCCATCCATTCATTGCCGAGTGTCTCTAGGACCTTGTCATTTGATGTCGGCTTCTTGGACAGATTGTCCATCATCTTGCCTTGGTTCAAGCACTAACTCTCTCAAAGGCGGGTGGTTGTAATTATTGTAGGAGGAGTTGTTACCTTGATAATTGCTGAATAATTGCCACGAGTAGTTAGGTCTTGGCTGCCGATTCCAACCTTGATTCTCGCCGAGGACGGTAGTAATTGTTGTTGTTGTTGTTATTGAGGTAGTTCACGTCCTCCTTCAGCTCCGGCGTTAGCACCTGTGTGCCCGGTTTCTCCACACTCTTCACATGTCATGCGAGCATCATGTATGTGCATGACTTCTTTCTTCTCGGGGGCTCTCTCATCGAGCCTCTTCATTAGCAGATCCATTTTGGCAGACAAGCATGTCTACCTCCTTCGGGTGCATTCCTCCACCTCTCTTGCGGGTCTGAGTTCTTTCTTCACTCCAACCTTGGTTGGATGCCATCTTTTCCACAAGAGTTTGTGGCTTGAGGAATAGTGAGTGATAAGAATGCACCTCCGGCGGCATCCATCGTCTCACGTGTGCTGTTGCCGAGCCCATGGTAGAATGTCTCGCATAAGCGGCCAATTCTCCATGCCATGATGAGGACACTCGAGGATGTAATCTTGAAAGCGCTCCCAAGCTTCCGGGACAGTCTCATCATGGTGTTCTTGAAAGCTTGATATCTTCCCACGAAGAGCATTTGTCTTGCCCATGGGGAAGAACTTCGCCAAGAAATTGGTGGAACATAGTGCCCACGTAGTATTCTTCTCCTTATTGGCGTAGAACCCGCTTCGCTCTCCCCAAGAGTGAGAATGGGAAGAGGCGAAGTAGTATAGCATCTCTCGGGGGACATCCTTGATGGTGAAGGTGCTACAAATCTCCGGGAAGTGTTGGAGATGAGCACTTGCATCTTCATGGGCCTTCCCGAACCGGCTTGCTTGCACCATGTTGATTAGCGCAGCTTGAGCTCAAAAGCTCCTTCGATGTCCGTTGGTCCAAGACGAATGTTGTCCGTAGTGGGAGCCGAGAACTCGCGGAGTGACTTGTTTGCCATGGCTTCAAACGCTGGTGTCAAGTCTCGCACGAAAGGTCGACTTTCTGCTTCTGACAAACTTCCAAGTTGAGTTGCTGATAATGATGATTGATTGGTCTTCTTCAACTTGCTTCGGCCTTCCCGAATAAAGCTTACGGATTGTCAATATAATTATCGGGAAGAATTGTCTTTTTCATACATTACCGCATAAGATATAAAATAGACGAAAAACAAGGGTAATTTGTATGAGTAGAGAATTGTGACGAGTGCTCAATCTCATTATGTAGTGCAATGCTGCTCATTATCCATTGGCTTTCAACCTTCCCGACAACGGCGCCAAAAATGCTTGTTGACATTTCTAACGCCACTCGGTGTTAGGTTGTCATCCCTAACATGACGCCAAAAATCTTGGTACTAAATAATGCAACTGCTACTAGAAATAAATATGGGATCCATAGCGTTTACGATAATACCGATGTAGCATTTTAACCAGGAGTAATCCAGGTATCGTTATTTATATTTTTACCACCGGGAAGGTGAAAGGTCCTAGATGGCTAGAGGGGGGTGAATAGCCTATAAAAATTTCTACAAACTCACTAAGCAAACTTCGTTAGATAAACAAACGGCGGAAAGCAAGTTATGCTTAGCCTACTAGATGTTGCAAGCCTCCTATCCAAACAATTCTAGTAGGTGATCACTAGCACACACAATAGCTACCGCTAGTGATCAAGAGTTCTACCCACGGGATTTAATCTACACAAAGAGTGGTTCCCGACCGACCACACAAGCAATTCTACCCACGGGATTTAGTTTACACAAGATGTGGTTCCCGACCGACCACGCAAGCAATTCTACTTTGCAAGAATGTAATCAAAAGAAATACAAGAGAGGGTAGGAGCTTGTTATACCGACGTGTCGAGTCGAGGTTGCCAATCACCAAGGAGATGAACAATCAATCACAATTGGCAACACACAAAGGATGATGACCAATCACCGGGAGACAAGATGAACACAATGATTTATCCCCGGATGTTCACTTGGGCACCGCCAAGCTACGTCACCCGTTGTGTCGACCAACACCTAGATGGTTCCTCGGTGTGACCCTCAAGTCACTAGCCCCTCAAGGCTCGCCCCGCAAGGCACCGCAAGACACCACTCTCAAGCGAGGTACTCAACGACACGCGCAATCCACTAGGATGCTCTTCGTGATCCCTACGAGGTGAGCTCAAACCTCTCACAATCAACCGGAGGTGGCCAAGAACAATCACCTTCTCTTGCCAACGCCTCCAACAATCTCCAAGCCGGCTAGGAGCGGTACTCTCCAAGAGTAACAAGAAATCCACCGGCTAAACCACCCACAAGTGCCACTAGATGCCCTCAAGCAATGCAATGCACTAGGTGATCTCTCAATCTCACTTTGGATTCACAGTCAAGCAAGAGAGATGAGAGGGAGAGTGTTTCTTCAGCTCAAAGGATGAATGAATGAGTTGGGAGTGCCAAGAGGGGGAGCCAAGCCCGGCCACCCATCAATTTATAGCCCAAACTCTTCAAACTAGCCGTTGCCCCTCGGGCTGACTCCGCAAAACGCGCCGGACGCGTCCGCCGCTGCTCGCCGGACGCGTCCGGCGCTCTTCAGCGCGCCACGTCACCCGACCGTTGGAACTTCTCCGTTCGAATCCACCGAGCGCCGGACGATGAACAGTGAACCGCCCGAGTCCGATGCGTGCGTCCGGCGCGCGTCAGCAGCTCAACCTCGAGCCCTCGCGAGACCACGCCGGACGCGTCTGGCGGCCGCGTCCGCCGCGTCCGACCGAGCACTGCGTAACGCCCGAGACCAGAAACTTTCTGGTCGCGTCCGGCCGCCGCCGCGGACGCGTCCGCCCCCGCGTCCGACGGTCTGCGCCCAGCCGGCCACCACCGCGCCATGCCACAATGCGCCGGACGCGGCCCGGCGCCGCTAAGGCGCGTCGGCGCCTCTTCGGAAGCCGCCTTTCGCCGTGCCGTCGATCCAAGTTCTCCAACAAGCTATCCAACAAGTATACCAACTTGATCAATGAGAGATAGCATGATTTCAACCAAATTTTGCATCCGGCGCAATAGAAAATATGCATCCATTTTTCCCGAAAGCGCCGAATCCCGCCTCACTGGGCTCGGCGGGAGGAAGAGAGGGACCCAAACCCATCTCTACCCTGCAAACCACAGCGCACCAAAACGCCACCTTTGTAAATGTGCCAACACCACCAAGTGTACATCTCCATGTGCTTGTGTGTTAGCTTTTCACAAACATTTCCCAAAGGTTAGGTTAGCTCACTAGGCCCTACATGCAATGCACTACATGAATTCACCTAGTGGCACCCGTGCGTCGAATAGCCGATAAGACTTCCCCTCTTAATAGTGCGGCTATCGATCCTAAACCACTCACACCCTCTATGGTGTCTTGAGTGCAAAACAAAATGGCCCTATCGGTTATACCTTTGCCTTGAGCCCATTTTGTTTTTCCAAATGATATGAACGCTTCACACCATCATGTGACCGTCTCGATTCATCGATCTTGACTTCACTTGCCCTTCACCGTGCATCGGTCCATCGGCGCCTAGTCTTGCCCGAGCTTCACCATCGCATGGTCCTTCACTCCGAAGCCTTGACTAGCCCTTCACCTTCTACACGGTCCATGGAGCCAAGCACCGTCTTGATCTTCATCTTTGATCACATGACACGTGTCATGCTTCATATTCAATATGCTCATCGTGTGGACAACCTTTCTCTAAATCAACCACTTAGATAAACAAGGTTAGTCCTAGGTTTCATCAATTAGCCAAAACCAAACTAGGGACTTTCAATCTCCCCCTTTTTGGTAATTGATGACAACCTCAACAAAGATGATTTTATAATAAAGATTTTGAACTTGTCATACTTGTCCAATCATTAAGCTCACAAGAGGAATTTGGACAACTATAGCAAGTTCGGTTTTGGTAGTATTGCTCCCCCTACATATGTGCATAGAGTTTGGATTTGAAGCTTTGCACATATGCATGGATAGAAGTGTGGGGAGAGTAATTCTACCAAAATGATGCTAAGGTGTAAGAAATGGACCTTTGAAGCGTGATACCAATCGGAGTTGCAATTTACACCATCCTTAGCACCATGAAGTAACTAGACATCCATCGAAACTCAAGAACCCCGTGAGATCAACATTATAAGCAAAGTTCTTGAACCACTTGAAAGGTAAGGGGAGTCTAGTTACAACCTATGCATACTAGTAGATCATTTCACCATTCAAGTCCTATACTAGCATTGCACCACACAAGCAAGGAGACACCACTTGTATAAAACTTTAAAACTAGGTGCCATGAGCAAGTCATATGAGAATGCACAAACAGATGCAACAAGTTTGTTCATGAGCTTGCTCCCCCTTCTTGTGTGCATCAAAATTTTATTTACCCCTTTATCATGTTCAATCATCTTTTTCTCTCCCCTTTGTCAACAATTGCCCAAAAATGGGATCAAATTGTGGAGAGAAAATGACTTTGATGGAGTAAACAAAACTTTAGTCAAATTTGGTTCAATCTAGACCACTTGCCAAAGATATTTAATTCGGTTTGAACCAAAGACAAGCTTCTTCACACCTCATGACAAGGGTTATCTTGCCTATGTTGAATTAAACACTTGTAGCAAATATTCTAGATTCAACACTAGGATTGCAAGCCCACAAACATGTCATATGTCACCACTAGATCAAGCAAAGCATAGAAGCAATAGTGGTAAGCATATATACATCAAACACATTTGATTTATCATGAATGCTCCAAATGCACCTTGTATGTCTACATGTGCTACCATAAGTATAATCCTAAGCATGAATGACATGTCACACAATGGTACCTTGCATTGTCGAAGGAGAGGCATGTCAAGTAGTGGTAGGGTGCATTCAACACATGTTTGAGAAGTCAAGAATGTTCAACTCATTCCTTAGCTTGCAAAACCTTCTTTCATCAAGTGGCTTGGTGAGTATATCGGCAAGTTGATCATCGGTACCCACACTTTCAATGGAAATGTCACCCTTTTGTTGATGATCTCTAATGAAGTGATGCCTTATGTCAATGTGCTTTGTTCTTCCATGTTGAACCGGGTTTTGTGTCATCTTGATTGCACTTTCATTATCACAAAATAATGGCACATTCTTGAAATTGATGCCATAATCCTTCAAAGTTGACTTCATCCAAAGCAATTGTGCACAACAACTCCCCGCACTAACATATTCGGCTTCGGCGGTAGAGATTGCCACACTATTTTGTTTCTTTGAGGACCATGACACAAGTGATCTTCCAAGAAGTTGACATGTACCACTTGTGCTCTTTCTATTGATCTTGCAACCACCATAGTCGGAGTCAGAATAACCAATTAATTCAAACTTTGACCCCTTGGGATACCACAATCCAACATCTCTTGTTTGCTTCAAGTACCTCAATATTCTCTTTGCGGCCGTGAGATGACTCTCTCTAGGTGAGGCTTGATATCTAGCACACATGCAAACACTAAACATGACATCCGGCCTTGATGCGGTGACATAGAGTAGGCTTCCAATTAATGACCGATAATCCTTTTGATTTACCATATTGCCATCATGATCACTATCAAGATTCCCATTGGTGCCCATTGGAGTTGAGATTGGCTTTGCATCTTGCATCCCAAACTTCTTCAACATGTCCCTTATGTATTTCCCTTGACTCACAAATGTCCCATTCTTCAATTGCTTGACTTGAAGACCAAGGAAATAACTAAGTTCACCAATCATGGACATCTCAAACTCTTTTGCCATCATTTCACCAAATTCTTCACAATATGCTTGATTGGTTGATCCAAAGATGATATCATCAACATAGATTTGCACAATGAAGAGATCATTACCAATCTTCTTGGTGAATAGAGTAGTATCAACCTTGCCCATAATGAACCCCTTGGAGTAAAGAAAAGTCTTCAATCTCTCATACCATGCTCTAGGTGCTTGCTTCAAGCCATACAAAGCTTTCTTCAACTTGTACACATGGTTGGGCTTCTTCTCATCTTCAAAACCGGGAGGTTGCTCAACATATACTAGCTCATTGATGATCCCATTGAGAAATGCACTCTTGACATCCATTTGATATAACTTGATATTGTGGGCACATGCATAAGCCAATAGAATCCTTATTGCCTCCAATCTTGCCACGGGAGCATATGTTTCATCATAATCAAGACCTTCAACTTGAGTATAGCCTTGTGCAACTAGTCTTGCTTTGTTTCTAATCACAACACCATCTTGATCTTGCTTGTTCTTGAAAACCCATTTGGTTCCAATGACATTGTGATCCTCCGGCCTCTCAACTAACTCCCACACATCATTTCTTGTGAAGTTGTTGAGCTCTTCTTGCATTGCCATTATCCAATCGGCATCATCCAAGGCTTCCTCAATTTTCTTTGGCTCTTTGGTTGACACAAATGATGCATACTCACAAATCATAGCCACTCTTGATCTTGTTTGCACACCACTTCTAATATCACCAATAACACTATCGATTGGGTGATCTCTTGCAACATGTTGTGGTTGTAGCACTTGCACTTGATTGCTTGAACTTGGTTGATCACTTGACTTGTCTTCATTTGATGAACTAGCACCATGATCTTGCACTTGAGCATTGCTAGTTTGCCTCAATGGAGAATTGAGCACTTCATCTTTATCATCTTGTACATCAACCACTTGCTTTGCTCTTATGTCACCAATGTCCATGTTCTTCATAGCTTCAACCAATTGAGTTCCTCCAACATCTTCTAGATTCTCATCTTCATCTTGTGACCCATTGGTTTCATCAAATTGCACATCATGGACTTCCTCTAGAGTGCCACTTGAGTTGTTCCAAACTCTATAAGCCTTGCTTGTAGTTGAATAACCGAGTAGGAACCCTTCATCACATCTCTTTTCAAACTTCCCCAATCTAGTGCCCTTTCTCAAGATGTAGCATTTGCAACCAAACACTCTAAAATAGCCAATGTTGGGCTTTCTTCCATGAAGTAACTCATATGGGGTCTTCTCTAGCAAAGTATGACAATAGAGCCTATTTATGTAGTAACATGCCGTGTTGATTGCTTCATCCCAAAATGATTGACTAACATTGTACTCATGAAGCATTGATCTAGCCATATCAAGCAATGTTCTATTCTTCCTCTCAACTAGGCCATTTGATTGTGGAGTGTACTTGGCCGAGAATTGATGACCAATGCCATAGTGATCACACAATTCTTCCATTCTTGTATTCTTGAACTCACTCCCATTGTCACTTCTCACTTTCTTGATTCTCATGTCAAACTCATTGTGAACTCTAGTGAGAAAGCTCTTGAAGGTGTCATACACTTCACTCTTGTCACTAAGAAAGAATACCCATGTGAATCTTGTGAAGTCATCCACTATGACAAACCCATACTTGTTGCCACCAATACTTGTGTATGTAGTTGGGCCAAATAGATCCATGTGCAACAATTCAAATGCTTTGCATGTGCTCATTATGCTCTTCTTTGGATGTGAGCTTCCAACTTGCTTCCCGGCTTGACATGCACTACACAACTTGTCCTTCTCAAATACAACATCTTTCAAGCCTTCAACAAGGTTGTGTTGTGTGAGCTTCTTCAATTGTTTCATGCCAACATGCCCAAGCCTTCTATGCCAAAGCCAACCCAAACTTGATTTTGATATCAAACATGTTGTCAAAGAAGCTTCACTAGTGTTGAAATCAACAAGATAGAGATTCTCATATCTAAAGCCTTTGAACACCAAGTTGGAGCCATCAAGAGAAACTACCTCAACATCATTTGCCCCAAAAATGCACTTGTAGCCTCGATCACAAATTTGTGCCACGGAGAGAAGATTGAAATCCAAGCTTTCAACTAGCATCACATTGGAGATACTCATGTCATTTGATATTGCAATCTTGCCCAAACCAACAACCTTGCCTTTCTTGTTATTGCCAAAAGTAATTGACTCAATGCCACTATCATTCTTCTCAATTGAATCAAACATTCTTGATGTGCCGGTCATGTGTTGAGAACACCCACTATCAATAATCCAATGCCTTCCTCCGGCTTTATAATTCACCTACAAGCAAATCAATGAAGCTTAGGTACCCATTTTTGCTTGGGTCCTTGTAGGTTAGTGACTAAGCTCTTTGGTACCCAAATTGCCTTCTTCTTTGGGCCAACAATGGGTGTGCCAACAAACTTAGCTTGTACACCTTTCACACCCTTGGTAAGCACATAACAAGAATCAAAAGGTATAGCATTGTCAAGTTTCTTGTTTTGTTGCTTCTTGTTGCAATTTTGCTCTAGGTGCCCAACTTGCTTGCATCTATAGCAAAACCGACCATTGCTCTTCACAAAGCTAGGCTTTGGAGTTGCAAAGGCCGACTTGCCCTTCTTGGGGGTATAGCCCAATCCCTCTTTGTTAAGAGAGAACCTTTGGCTACCCAAGCACTTTAGCAAGCGGGCCTCACCACCATAGGCTTTGCCTAAGGCATGAGTGAGCTCATCCACCTCCTTCTTGAGGGTCTCATTCTCTACCATTAGTGTAGCATCACAAGTGAAGCCATCCCTAGTAATGGAGATAGAGTCGGTGGTGGTGGTGGATGATGTGCTACAAGAAGGGTTAGCATTTGTCATGATGATAGGTTGATAAAATGACTCATCAATGATGTCACAAGTAAGTCCTATATCACATGATGCAACCACCACTTTCTTTGCTTGTTGCTCAAGTAGAAGTGAGTGAGCCTTTTCAAGCTTAGAATGAGCATCACCAAGTTTCTCATGGTCTTCCACTAGACACTCATGAGTGGTCATAAGCTCACCTAGGGCTTTCTCAAGTATTTCTACTTTCATTGAAAGCTTCTTGCACTCCTTTTCCTTGGCAATAGCTATATCTCTAGTTTCTTGCATCAAGTCATATAATTGATCCTTAGAAGGTTCATCATCATCATCAACATTATCAACATCGTGAGCATATTCCATCTCACTATCATCATCACTATCATCATATTGTACCTTGGTTTCTTTGGCCATGAAGCACGATGGTGATGAAGAAAATAATGAAGGCTTCTTGTTGATGGCGATGGAAGCCATAGCCTTGTTGCTTGTATCTTCATCTTCATCATCATTGTCACTCTCCCAAGTGACCACAAATGCACCATTCTTGCCCTTCTTGAGTGTCATCTTGGCCTCATGCTTCTTCTTCTCAAATTTGCCCTTGTTGTAGTTCTTCTTCTTCTCATATGGGCATTCGGCTTGTAGATGCTCGGTGCTATCACAATTGAAGCACTTTCTTGGTTGCTCTTGCTTCTTGAAGTTGTTTCTCTTGAAACCTCTTCTCTTGATGAACATGTGTCCCATCTTCTTCACCACAAGAGCTAGTGCCTCATCATCAATCTCAAAGTCACCATCTTCCTCATTGGTTTCTTCTTCTTCAAAGATTGGTGCTTTGCCCTTGGAGGATGTGGCTTGGAATGCCACGGTCTTCTTCTTCTTCTCCTCTTCTACCTTCTCATCATCTTGATCAAATTTGTCATATGTCAAGACTTCACCAAGCAAATCATTTGGCTTCTTATTTTCAAGCCCATCTCTTTGTAGCATTAGCTTCAACATCTTGAAGCTCTTCGGCAAGCAAATCAAGAACTTGTGACAAAAGTCTTCATCTTTTGTCTTGTGCCCCAAACTCTTGAGATCATTCACAATCACTTGTAGACGATGAAACATTTCAATGATAGTTTCATCCTCCTTCTTCTTGAAGTTCTCGAACTCACTCTTGAGTCCATATAGCTTGGCACTCTTCACAACCTTGGTGCCCTCATATGTCTCACCCAACCTTGTCCATACTTCACTAGCAAGTTCCAAATCCTTGATCCCCTCAAACACCTTTGTATCAATGCCATTGTATAGGGTGTTGAGAGCCATTCTATTGCATGTGATGTTGGCTTTATCTTCATCGGTGAGATGATCATTATCAAGAATAGCATAGTCGTGGAATGTGACTTGCAAGACTCTCTCTTGTATTGAACCAAGATACATGATCATCTTTCTCTTCCAATGATCAAAAGAACTAACTCCATCAAACATAGGCGGTTTGCCCCCAACATGGTTGAACACAATTTGAGCCATCTTAACACCGTAGGATGTTAAGCCTTGCACTAAAACGGTGACCTCGGCTCCGATACCACTTGAAAGGTCCTAGATGGCTAGAGGGGGGGTGAATAGCCTATAAAAATTTCTACAAACTCACTAAGCAAACTTCGTTAGATAAACAAACGGCGGAAAGCAAGTTATGCTTAGCCTACTAGATGTTGCAAGCCTCCTATCCAAACAATTCTAGTAGGTGATCACTAGCACACACAATAGCTACCGCTAGTGATCAAGAGTTCTACCCACGGGATTTAATCTACACAAAGAGTGGTTCCCGACCGACCACACAAGCAATTCTACCCACGGGATTTAGTTTACACAAGATGTGGTTCCCGACCGACCACGCAAGCAATTCTACTTTGCAAGAATGTAATCAAAAGAAATACAAGAGAGGGTAGGAGCTTGTTATACCGACGTGTCGAGTCGAGGTTGCCAATCACCAAGGAGATGAACAATCAATCACAATTGGCAACACACAAAGGATGATGACCAATCACCGGGAGACAAGATGAACACAATGATTTATCCCCGGATGTTCACTTGGGCACCGCCAAGCTACGTCACCCGTTGTGTCGACCAACACCTAGATGGTTCCTCGGTGTGACCCTCAAGTCACTAGCCCCTCAAGGCTCGCCCCGCAAGGCACCGCAAGACACCACTCTCAAGCGAGGTACTCAACGACACGCGCAATCCACTAGGATGCTCTTCGTGATCCCTACGAGGTGAGCTCAAACCTCTCACAATCAACCGGAGGTGGCCAAGAACAATCACCTTCTCTTGCCAACGCCTCCAACAATCTCCAAGCCGGCTAGGAGCGGTACTCTCCAAGAGTAACAAGAAATCCACCGGCTAAACCACCCACAAGTGCCACTAGATGCCCTCAAGCAATGCAATGCACTAGGTGATCTCTCAATCTCACTTTGGATTCACAGTCAAGCAAGAGAGATGAGAGGGAGAGTGTTTCTTCGGCTCAAAGGATGAATGAATGAGTTGGGAGTGCCAAGAGGGGAGCCAAGCCCGGCCACCCATCAATTTATAGCCCAAACTCTTCAAACTAGCCGTTGCCCCTCGGGCCGACTCGCAAAACGCGCCGGACGCGTCCGGGCCGCTCGCCGGACGCGTCCGGCGCTCTTCGCCGCGCCACGTCACCCGACCGTTGGAACTTCTCCGTTCGAATCCACCGAGCGCCGGACGATGAACAGTGAACCGCCCGAGTCCGATGCGTGCGTCCGGCGCGCGCGTCGCGGCTCAACCTCGAGCCCTCGCGAGACCACGCCGGACGCGTCGCGGCGGCGCGTCCGCCGCGTCCGACCGAGCACCCGCGCAACGCCCGAGACCGAAACTTTCTGGTCCGCGTCCGCCGCCGCCGGACGCGTCCGCCGCCGCGTCCGACGGTCTCGCGCCCGGCCGGCCACCTCGCGCCATGCCACAATGCGCCGGACGCGTCCGGCGCCCGCCTAAGGCGCGTCGGCGCCTCCCTGCAGAGCCGCTTTCGCCGTGCCGTCGATCCAAGTTCTCCAACAAGCTATCCAACAAGTATACCAACTTGATCGAGAGATAGCATGATTTCAACCAAATTTTGCATCCGGCGCAATAGAAAATATGCATCCATTTTTCCCGAAGCGCCGAATCCCGCCTCACGAGCTCGGCGGGAGGAAGAGAGGGACCCAAACCCATCTCTACCCCGCAAACCACGGCGCACCAAAACGCCACCTTTGTAAATGTGCCAACACCACCAAGTGTACATCTCCATGTGCTTGTGTGTTAGCTTTTCACAAACATTTCCCAAAGGTTAGGTTAGCTCACTAGGCCCTACATGCAATGCACTACATGAATTCACCTAGTGGCACCCGTGCGTCGAATAGCCGATAAGACTTCCCCTCTTAATAGTGCGGCTATCGATCCTAAACCACTCACACCCTCTATGGTGTCTTGAGTGCAAAACAAAATGGCCCTATCGGTTATACCTTTGCCTTGAGCCCATTTTGTTTTTCCAAATGATATGAACGCTTCACACCATCATGTGACCGTCTCGATTCATCGATCTTGACTTCACTTGCCCTTCACCGTGCATCGGTCCATCGGCGCCTAGTCTTGCCCGAGCTTCACCATCGCATGGTCCTTCACTCCGAAGCCTTGACTAGCCCTTCACCTTCTACACGGTCCATGGAGCCAAGCACCGTCTTGATCTTCATCTTTGATCACATGACACGTGTCATGCTTCATATTCAATATGCTCATCGTGTGGACAACCTTTCTCTAAATCAACCACTTAGATAAACAAGGTTAGTCCTAGGTTTCATCAATTAGCCAAAACCAAACTAGGGACTTTCAGAAGGGAATGCACTGGATAATGAGTGATGAGCAATGCACATGCTATAATGGAGAGCTTAACCTTGTCTGTATCGATCATCTCATACGGGGTAAGTGTCACATAAAATATAGGAATGAATGATAAATGACATAAGATAAATGAGAGCATTTAGCCACATAAAATAATAGTAATAAGCCATCTCAACTTAGCACTCTAAGCTTATAACACTAGCATGGACTAGGACGATCTAGGGTATAATCCTATGTTATTCTAACTATAAGGTCAAAGCATACAATGATTAGTGCAAGAACATCTAGCAATCATGGCGGGAAAAGGTTACATCTATGCATAGTGATATTACCGAGAAGACAAGAGACATAGCAATGACTTCAATGTAATAGGTTGTTCTACTAAGACCTACCAACGGGGATGGAATACAAAGGACTCAACGGAACTGTCACTTCCGCGATCTACCACACGACCCGGCCAATAGGGTGCAATCGCAGATAAATACGGTCTAGGCACCACGCCTACACAATATTTACCACTCACCCATCGATCTAATGAGTAAGCGCTATACGATCCTATGCATAAACATAATTCTAGTCCAACTATGCTAAACATATAATCAAAGTAAACTAAGAACAATATAATTGAGAATATAATCAAATAGAGCAAAGTCAAGTCTCGATATAATAGAATAGAACAAAGTACTACTCATAGTATCACGAACAATGATGAATATTACAAGAATGTAGAGGGGAATTACCAAGAACTCCGACAGATCCGGACTCCAAGCAAGGCTTGATTCCCTCTAGATCTATTCCTATGTAGCTATGCTACTAAACTATGGAGCTCTAATTGAGATGGTGGCTCAAGCTTCTCTCGAATTCGATGAGAGAATGAACTCTTGAATGAATTAGGGTTTCACCCGGGGGGCCGGGGGCTCGAATATATAGCCCCCTAAGATGAACCACGCCCTCGGATCAAACCGACCTAAATGGACGATAATTATTCATCCTCAAAGGCGGTGGAGGCGGGATCCACGAGACTCCACCCGATTGGTGGAGGTGGGGAGTCGGCCGACTCCCCCCTGGGTCGGCCGACCGGCCACCCCCGGTGGGCCCCGGCTTCCGGGGTTTGCCTTCTCGGAGTCTTCTAGATTATACAATTTTACCCGTTCGGTCTTTATCTCTATGTAATCATGACATGTGGGCCTCCTTTGGTTCTCTTTTCGATAACCCCCGCGAGAAATAGACAATCACCAAAACTCGTGGAATTACATCGGTGTAACCCCTATATCTAATAGGTGAACTCATATTAGTCCTTTCTCTTGCTGCGTTGACGGTATAAAATTGATACTTAAGGACCGTCAACACCACCCTACTGGTAATCGAGTGTATGGGATTCTTTTTTTCCCTTTGATCAAGTGCAGTAAAGATCTCTTCTTTATGTAAAAAGAAGGTGCAGTAAAGATCTTGTGAGAAGAGTACTATCTGAGATTCTCACCTTTGCCTTGGGTCCACCTCCATGTGTAAACGTACGAATCTGCGAGGTGACGAGCCAATGAAGAGATCATCGCTACTTTTGTCCAACACTAGCGTGTAGTAGCGGCCGGCGTGTAGCGGGACAGGCACGACAAGTCAGGCTCGAGCTCGTACGGCGACATTGGGTCGGAAAAAAGTGAGCTCGAGTGCGGCCATGACGAGGCCTGCCTGTTCGTGGCCGGGGATCACACAGGCATTCACGTGTCCATCCCCATGCATCCGTCGTCGTCAGATTCGGGCATGACTTTAACCAACTGAACAGCGATAGAGTAATTAGATTGGATGATTCAAAGGTACCAAACTAGACAGTAAATTTGATTCAATAATCCCAAACAATTGTGCGTCAAGAAAACTATATCAACATTGAGATAAACGAGTTGAGGCAAGGATTAGCATGCATGACGTCCTTTTTGCAGAGACCGATCAACAGCCATGTGCCCGGCCGTTTCCATTTCCCTCTCCGCCTCACGTGCGCAGCGCGTGCACGAGCACGAGGCCACGAGGACGAGGGAGCCGACGCGTCGCCGAGACGCAGCAGGCGCCACCGCCAGCACCGGCCTACGGCGTCCATCCTCACGGGCCCAGCAGTCAGCCGCAGGAACGACGCCTCCGTTTTCTTATCCGTCGCCCAACAGCGTCTTCTCTTCCTCCGTGCACCGCGCTCCTCTGCTTTCCCGTTGGCTCTGTTTGCCTTTCGTCGGAAACCACGGCGGTCACCCTCTGGCGCCCTCGCGTGACGCCAGCACGGGCCCGCGAAGTAGGGGAGCGCCTTTGACCGTGGATGGCCGCCACGGGCGCGACCGCCGAGCAGGCCTCGCCGTCGCCCAGCCGTCCGGTGAGCTCCGTCCATGCCAAAGTTGCCACCTTTCTTCGTTCCCAGCCTCTCGACGTCGCCTCCTTGTCCAGGGAACGGAGGGACCGGAGCACCACGCCCTCGCCGCGGCGGTGAGCGCGACGCCACAGGCACGGAGCGACGTCAAGGCGTGCCCTTGTCCTTCCAGAGCCGGCGCAGGGGATCTGCGCAACGCCACGCCAACGGATTCACCCCGGTCTGCACCAGAACCAGCCAGCGGCGCCGCCGTATTGCCTGCACCAGAAACACTGCCTCCGCCAGCAGGCCCATCGGTGATCACTTCATCAGCACGGCCGCCACGGCGCTGACCCCGCACGGGCACGAGCACGCACATCGGGCACGGTGAGATGCTTGCACTCGCCGTGACGAAAGACGAAACCCGCTGTCGAGCCCTTGTGCCGATCACCTGGAGGGCGGGGCGCCCCCGTAGACCGGTGCTGGCGGTGGCGCCTGCTACGTTGGAATCCGGATGCGTGCTGCGGTTGGGCCAAAACCAAGTGAAGTGTAGAGATTGTCGAAAAAAAAGGTAAAGTATAATGATGGTCGCTCGTGCAAAACGAAGTAAAACCCCCTTCCACATATAAAAATTGTGTGAAATTCGTGAAAAATAAGAGCTCCAATTGTAGAGAGACGATTTTCTAAAGCTATCAAGATCAATTTAGTGTCACGACTCAAGAGTCGATAAAGAAATGATGAAAACCAACAAGAATGAAATTTAAAAATCATTTGACATAAAAAAAAAGTCAAAGTTAGTGATTTAGCCTGACTAAAAGACGTTTGAAAGAAAAACTTAAAACTTTAGTGTTGAGAGCGGGTAAATTGGTAAAAGTATGATGAAGAGCAACAAAAAAATAAAGCAATTTAAAATTCATATAAAAGAGCGGGTAAAAAGGTGTTGGACTAGACAACTCGAGAAAACCCAATCACTAGATTTCGCCATGGATCCAGGAGCTTCAGAAATGCCCATACTAGGCCATACAAGCTTAGGACTAAATAATGGGTTCTCCATGGTGATAGACTCTGAGTGCAAGATGTGTTTCTTCCTCTCTTTGAATTTTTTTCTTAGACAATTCAGTGCTTCCTTACGCTTCGGATCACTATTGTACCGTGGTTGATGCTCACACCATGCTTGTCTCTATTCAGGCGGCATACTGTTGTACATTTCACTATCGTAGTTACTCTTTGATTTCCTTTGCGCACATGTTTCATCATCATTGGAAACAGGGACATTAGTGAAACCAATGGTGCTCTCGTTTTCTATAGTCTCCATTTAATGGTCATCTATCAATGTAATCACGTAAATATATAATCATTAGATTTATTGAGCATAATGTTTTCTTTCAAAAGATGCAAAATATTTCAGCATATTTAATTAAATGATAGCCGAGTGGACACGTTCCCATCAGCAATATTATGGGCTTGATAGGAATAATTCCTATGGAGCCAATCATCTATTTATGTAGGATCCACATTTTCCCTATTTAATGTGGCATCATTATCTACAAAAGATTTACACATTGCATATATCTTATTAAAAAAATATACATATACCTTATCTTGATAAAAAAATGCATGTTAATATGTTAGAATGCATTACAATTTGTAGTTCCAATAACATGCTTGTTTTTCCCTTGATGATATGATTCACGAGGCCTCTTATAAATTGCATCCTTTTGTTCCCGAGACATTGCACGCCGTTGAGCTCTATCCCTTTCTCTCTTACGCTCTTTAGCTTCGACTGCACTTAATTTTGAATTAATACAAGATAACATACATATAGCACGTACCATGTAAGTTTTGAAACAATGTTGCAAGCATATATACCTTTTTGGCGGTGTTAGTCTTGTCTGCCAATGGTGCATGAGATTTTTTTCCATCATACGGACCTATAATAGAAGTAGACAACAATCTTTTGTTATGATAAACTGAATTAGCCAGGTGTCAACAATCTTTTGTTATGATAAAAGTTATGCAATCTGAAATGTCATTATGATTCAACTACATGGTAACATAGAGCGTTGGTTATGATAAACAGAAGACTATGAGACACCGGAGCCGGAGGACGTCTGCCGTGGGAAGCAGGGAGCGGGGTTGAAGGCAGCTCTGTGCCTGAGCCGGAGGACGCCCACCGGGGGAGGCTGGGAGCAGGGGCAGAGGCGGCACCAGATCGAGGGGATTGGAGGGAGCTCGAGGATGTGGAGGCGACTGGAGTGATATATCCAGGCGGCGGCGACGCGACCGCCGCGACGCGCTGCTGCTGTTTGGGGTAGAGTCACAAAAGTCCCCGGTACCAAAAGCCAACAATCCCCAGTGACTTGGGTTACCAGTTTACATTTTATCGCACGAAAGATAAACTACGAACTAAGATACCCCAAGCGAACTCTTAAAAAACGACCTCCTGCTAGAAACTACAGCAAATCGCATAGCCCACACTTCACTTCTATCTATTACAATTTTGACAACAAGCTGAATAAGATAAAATGATGACGCGAACACAGCTTTTTGCTGACAATCTGCTTGTGGAACTCCTTCATCCCGTTTTCATCTTGAACCAGTGAACATGCGCCACACTTGCTGTCAGCATTGGTATGGCTTCGTCGATCTTGGGCAGTGTCAGTTCCTTATTTTCCATAGAGTCCACGTGGCACCTGCACATATATGGAGAGTAGTTTTGTTGGTTATATCTCTACAGTCACCAATAATCTCTAGCTGCTGGGGCTCCTGCTGCATCCACTACCACCACTCTTGCTCAATACCATCAAGGAACAATGGCCTCTTCCTCTTATTGGAATCCAAGTAAGCTAGCATCTCCTTCCTAATTTCAGTGGTAGTTTTTTCACATATTTTTGCATCAAAGCCACCTGCTAGGTGCTGCTTCAACCTTTTTATCCCATTAGAAACCTCAGTACCACACAGAGTACATGTCACCTTATCTGGTTTCTGAAGGTTTGCCCGATATCCATATTTCCAGCCCGGATCATTTGACTTGGCCTTTCTTGCTTTGTCTACCTTAGGATCATAGTTGTTATTGTTGACAGAAGATGGACTTGACTCCATCCTTTCGTGTTGGTTGTGCTGCATAGAAAGAACCAAAAAACTAATTAAAAATTGAGATTGAGGACTCGATGTCGATGCAGCCTGCAATAATCTAATCCAAGTTGGTAATGGCACTGGCACACAATTAAACTAATCTAACCTGCAGCCTTGACACAGATCTATAATCTAACCAGTAGGCAATTAGGCATTTTTATACTGTCATCCTTGAACCAGATCAATAAAGTTGCAGCAAAGCTCAATAAATTAATGCCTTATGCAGCAAAGTTCAGACAAGCAGGCAACCAGATCAGCATAAATACAAGGCAGAAGCAGAGAGAGCAAAAGAGCAGGAGTGCAGGGAGGGAGAAGGGCACGACGGGGAGGGAGAGCAGAGGAAGAAGGCAGAGGAAGAGCAGATCCGCAGCAGGAGAAAGAGGAGGGGGCGTGTTACCTGTCAGAGTCGCGGACGACAGTGGACGTGGAGCAGAGTCGCCGACGACCGTGGAGCAGAGTCGCGCGGGGAAGTCGGAGCAGTCGCGAGGAGCAGTCGCGCGGGGAGTCGGAGCCTCGCGCGGACGGGGAGGAGCTCGCGCGGACGGGGACCGCGCGGCGGAAGACGGGGCGTGGACGAAGAGGGCCTTGCGCGGAGGAGCTGCCGCGCGAGGAAGTCGCGAGGGCCAGCGCCGGCGGCGGATTTGAGGTAGCACCGCCGCCCTCCCCTTCTCTTCCTCCCTCCTTCCTTTCCCCCTCACTCTCTCTCTCGACTGACTCCACTGGGATGCGGCAGGAGCTTTGGCGGGAGTCTACGCGCGCGTCGCATCCCACTTTCCCTCGAGAGCGCGCCGCCGCGCGGGATTTTTCCCGCCGATTCCCGCCTTGCGGCGTCCGCCTAGGGAAGAAGGACGCCTAGGCGACGCCTTTCCCCTCGCCGTGACGCCATAGACCGCGTGCACTGGGCGACCCCGATTTCCCAGCCGCCTGGACGCCAAGTCGTCGCCTAGGCGACGCCTTAAAAACAGAGACTCGCGCACCTCAAGCCTCAAGCAATACGATTAAACAGAGAAGAAAACAAACGCATCCTCAATTACATTCTCAAGAGTGAAGAATGTACCATTAACAAGCCCCATCGTTTTCCTTGTGCCTCGCCATTTCTCTAAGCAGCTCGAATACCTTGCCCAGCCTGACGATTAAGTTCCCGGGGACAGCCCTCCTGCACGGCATTCCATCTGGTCGAACATCCACTCATCCATTGCTCGAGGCTTGGTTCCCACCACGGCGAACTGAGATGCTGCCGCCCTCGCCTCCCAGTACGCCGCGGCGGCCTTGAAGATGAGCGAGGAGCCGTGCGGGCCGGAGCGGCCGAGGTGGCTACGACGACCCCGGCGCAACCGACAGGCAAATCGAGGGATGAGGCGGACTGTAGCCCCGCAGCCACGAGCAACAGCGGCCTGGAGCCGTGCTGCTCGGTGGAGAGCAGGCTTCCATGGCGTCGATCTGACTGGGAACAACCACGGCGGCGGCGCTTGGCCGCCCGGCGAGCTGCTCCGGACCCGCGCTGTCCCGTGGCCGCCCGCGGCTTGGCGCCTCGGAGGGAGGCGGGGCGTGGTGCTGGCCTGCTACAACGGCGAGGGGGAGGTGGGAGGGAGGGCGGATTGCGGTGCCGCGCCCGCGCTGGGGACGCTAGCTCCGCCCGCGCCGCGAGGAGGATGGAGGCACGGGGGATTGCTCGCTGTCGGGTTCGCGAGGAACCCGCGACGACCTGGTTTCGTGGCAAAACGAGTAGCACACCCGCAAAGACCGCAATTGGACGGACTTTCGCTTCCTCGCCCGATCTAACGGCCAACGGGTTAATGGGCGACGTGGCCCGATCTTTGGCCCGCTTTTGTTGCAGAAATCGTATAGGGAGATTACATGTAACTAGGGATTTCCGGATTTTGCCTAGCCAAAGTTATCTCTAGAAATGTCCATACGAAGACAGCTAGGGGCATTGGAACAAAATATGGTCAGCAGTTTCAAGTTCTTCACATGTGACACACTCTGGGTCACCTGACCATTGTTTTTGTTTCAGTTCAAAGAATTTTACACTGTTAGAACGAAAAATATTCCATGTTCATAGAACGTAACATACATTACGAGGACCCAGAACGTGACACCGTACCACGTTCCCGGCGACTATGCTTTGGGGTCAGGTGGGCCAAGAAGAGGGAGATGGGATGCCGGGTTGTTTTTGAATGGAGAGCGGCGAGGGAGCGCCGGGTAACTTTACGAGGAGGCGAGGTTAAGTTGTCGGGATGAACGATTCTCTTTTGTAATTTTTAGGGGTAAAGATAAAGATTCCAGATGTGAAGTTAAATGCGGATCGAGAAAAAGTAGTACTTGTGGGTGCTTAGCGCCGGTTCTTGATGGCGACAGGTAGCGCAGCCAGTGCTTCTTGATGGCGTTGACGGTGCGGTTGGGGAAGAGGCCTGCCTCTGCGATGAGCGTCCACTTGTTGCCGTACTCTCGCTGCGCCGCCAGCAGCCGCTCGTCCTCCTCCTCCGTAAAGGCCTCCCGGTTGATCGGCGGGCTCATCAGCTGGTCGAACCACCGCAGCCGGCAGCACTTGGCTGAAAAAGGTACGAGCGCATGCGAACTTAATAACAGGAAGCAAAGCAAGCAGGCCAATGCAAGACAGCACACAGACGATCCGCCGCCGGGCGAATTGCATTGCGGGTACTCGCATTATATATGTACCTGATCTGTGGTGGAGCCTCTGTGCGATGAGTCTCCACTGCTGTGGCCCGTACTGCGCGACGTGCTCCTTGAGTTTAGCGTCCTCGTCGGAACGCCACCGCTTCCTATGACCGGCACCGGCACCGGCACCGCCCTCGTCTACGTCGTCCACATGCTGGTACACCTCCTTGGCGGCGTGCTCCTCGTGGTAGAACGAACCGAGAGCTTCTGCAAGCTCCTTGTGGTGGAATGAAGCAAGAGCCGGCGGATCAGCGCCGGAGAAGGCGGCCATCCGGGTCGGTAATGTGCGGAGCTAGTGGAGCCGGTGGGGGAGGAGAGGAAAGGGACAGCCTTGTTTGCCGTTTGCCAGCCGGTTGGGTTTTGAAATCTGAATGCCGGCCAGGTAGCAACCGAGCGAGCGCAGCCGAGTCAGCAAAGCACAGTGCAGTCAACAAAGGTGCTGCTGTCTGTCGTCTCGTCGCGGAACCAGCCGTCGAGCGAGCCTCGTCGCATGCGTGGGGGCAGGCACAAGGTGCTGCTGCATCTGCACAGTGCGTCGTCTGCTTTATCTGCACGGTGCGTCGTCAGTGACGCTCCTGGTCGTGGATTAAGGAAACAAACGGAGTCACTAGGGTAGGACAGGAGCTGCGTCTGGCTCACCGCCCAACCGTAGGCAGCCTTTCATCCGCTACTGTCCCGCGGGCGCTGCTGATTCTGTCATACATGCACAGCTCGGCCTTGAATCGGCACGGCGAGCAACGGCGCTCGCCACGCAACAAACGAGCGCATGGAAACCCGTGTGCCGCCCGCAGGACAATGTTCGCGCTCGTCTTGGGCTTTCCGTCATCGGCTTCCCTCTCTCTCTATATCCCCATTTACAGCGTTGGATAAAAGTTGTTTACCAAGCGCTTATAGTAGTGACCTCTTCATTCACGGGAGGAATACATGGCGTTGCCCTTTTATTTCTTCACTATTTTGACTTCCATGCCATGACCAGTTGTCCTCTATTTTATATAATATACCGTCGAGCGAGCCTCGTCGCATGCGCGGGGGCAGGTAGGTGCTGCTGCATCTGCACAGTGCGTCGTTTGCTTTATCTGCGCGGTGCGTCGTCAGTGATGCTCCTGGTCGTGGCTTAAGGAAACAAACGGAGTGACAACACTAGCGTAGGACTGCGTCGAGTGACAACTAGCGTAGTAGGACTGCGTCTGGCTCGGCCCAACCGTAGCCTTTCGCCGAGCCGCTACCGTCCCGCTGCATGCGGCGCTGCTCATGCTGTCATGCAGCAGCTAGGCCTTGAATCGGCACGGCGAGCAATGGCGCTCGCCATGGAAATCCGTGTGCCGCCCACAGAACAATGCTCCTGCATGCGCTCGTCTTGGGCTTTCCGTCATCGGCTTCCCTCTCTCTCTCTCTATATCCCCATTTACAGCGTTGGATAAAAGTTGTTTACCAAGCACGTATAGTAGTGACCTCTTCATTCACGGGAGGAATACATGTCGTTGCCCTTTCACTATTTTGACTTCCATCCCATGACCAGTTGCCCTCTATTTTCTGTATCCTTAATTTATATAATATACACGCTAGTGATACTATCATGACACAGCAAGCACAACAAGCAAAAGTGATACGCATAGATCGACCTTTTGATTAAGATCAACAGACCGCAAAACGGTTTACAGTGCAGGTTCAAAAGTAAACTCACACACCCCGGTGTGAGCCAGCCTCAGCTTACAATTCATCACAAGAGAAAACTTGATGAGTCTTTCTAGCTTACGTATGTGGTAGGAGTTATGGCTATCAATCAGTTTCAGAATCTGTTTGGCCTTTTTGTTGCTCTATTGGAACTGGTAACCCTTGTATCATACTCTTGCTTTCTTAAAAGCTGACGAGGCCCGAGCCACTAAAAAAAGATCGAGCTCATATAAATGAATATTTTTTGAATTCATATATATAAATGAATATGAATCCATGCATGCATCAAATAGTTTGTTATTTTTGAAATTTTCTATTTATTTATGTGAGATTGAGTTGATCTAAAGAATTATGGTATTTACATTATTTATCTTATTAGTTATACTTGATCTCATTTGTATCAAATAGACAACAAAGTAGTATATGGAGATCTGATTCATATATAGGATCATCGGTGCATGCATGTACGAATGCATTAAAAAGTTTGGACGCCTCAAATTCTAGACAGCGCACATGTATAAACTGTCTCTTTTCCTCTGTGTGGAATTAATGAACTTGCAAACAATAAACTGTCAATGGGTTATATGCATGCCATTGACAACTCGACCAGGGTCAAGTGCTTATGGGGACAAAACGTGGACCGACGGAGTGGGGAAGCCGGAACTGTAGCACGGGGCACACCAGATTCCTGAAAATGTTTCTCAGAAAACTATTTGGGTGTTTGCTAGTGATTCTGATAATTCACCTGGGAATCCAAAATGTTTTTTTTTTTCATCCAAAGCGCTTCGGCCGTGTGGTGGCCATGCACTACCGGAAACGGAGTCGTTGCCGAGGGTCACAACCTTTGCCGAGGGCCTAGAGTCGGGCTCTCGGCATGACATCGGTTGCCGAGGGGTTACCATCGGCAAAGGTAAGCCGTCGGCAAAGAAAGTTAGCCGACGGCCGACTGTCGGCAGAGAGGACCGTCGGCAAAATTCGACCTTTTGCCGACGGCCAACTCTCGGCAGAGATCTGGCTCTCGTCAAAATTTAACGGCAGCCCAACGTCGTTAGTTACCCTATTCTTTGCCGAGAGGAGCACCGTGTGCCTCTCGGCAAACCGTTTTTTTTTTTGGCCCACACGCTTTGGGCCTAAAGGGTTACACTACACGTTCGTATTTGGCCCGTGTACGTGTTTGGGCTGGCTATTTTGTTTTTCACTCCTATAATCTGGCCGGCCGGCTGTGTTTTTGCCTCAATGGAATTAAGTCCAAGCGAGGAATCAAAGAAAAAGGTCCATTTTACGGCTAAATAGTATTTGAGTTTTAAAACTTATAGATGGATTTAAATTTTTAAAATGACCCAAATAACTTTTTGTAAGTAAAAATAAAGTGTAATAGTACTACAAAACAAATACTATTTAAACTGAGCTTTCCACTATGTCGATCAAATTAAACTACATTCCATATCAAACTGATTAATTTAGGTTCTAAACATTCTTATGTGCAATTTTTAGAATGCATGGAGTGCAACAATCCTAGACGGCTAGACTAAGCCCATTGCTGACAGGTGTAAAATTGAATTTTTTCAAAATGAATAGAAGAAAATGTATGGAAATGCCCAAAATTAGTGAAGATTCTAGACGCATAATTGCTCATGTTTTTCCAGGTTTCCCAACTCTAATGTAAGGGGGGCATTTAAGTTGTTCGAGCCAAATCCTATGAAATAATTAGTAAAACAATCCCGGTTAGTCAAAAAAAAAATGACAACTGAAACATTATATTTCTAGTTTTTATGATTCAAAATTTGGAGTTAATTTCTAATGGAAGTGCCATGATTCAAAATTTGGGCAGCATTTCCTCTGTTTTTTCATGCATTGAACATGGACAATCAAGGAACAATAAAACATAAGAACAACAGCACACATACCAACCATAGTTTTCTCAAATGCTAAGGGAAACAAGCAATAATCCACAAGCAATATTCGACAAACATGAACCACAAAAGCTAGGCTGCACAGCAGCACATACAGTCATAGTTTTACACACACAATAAAGTTTGGAGCGAAGTAATTGCTGCACCAGCAGTCCAGCACCAACAAGGCAACAAGAATGGCACACAACTTCACTCCACAGCTCACAGCCACCTCCACGGTTCCTGGCACCAACAAGGCAACAATAAGTTTATAATGAGTAATCAAGTGTAATATATATGACACAAACAAGAAGAAATGATACGTATACAATTAGCTCACATGGTCATTTATCACTACTTGTTCATGCTTTCCTTTGAACTTGGATTAATTGGTGGACATGCTAATTTTGGTGGACTTATTTGACTGTGAGCCCAAATTGGTGGATGTAAGTTACACTTGCTATCATTTGCACTTGCATTGTCTACTGTCACTGTCATTACTTTTTCTAAGCCCCAATCAAGCAAAACTGACTTCCCCATATCATCCCCTTTTTTACCTTACACCTTGAAGAAACTAATTATCTTTTTATGCAGGCACCAATCTCTATCTATAAAGTGGGCTGTCACAGTCATGTAGCTATCATTTTGTTGTGATGTCGAACCATCGGTTGTGAGACAAATTCTATCGCAGTGTTCTTGGAAAAACATTTTCAGTTTTGCTTCCTGCTCAAAGTACAATTGCAGTGTTCTTGATGGGATAATGTACCTAGGGCAAGCAAGAGACATGAACTTCCAAAAACCAGGTTTCTCACCTCTACCAAATGGTTCCTCATCTTCTATGATCTCACCCCTAGTGCATCAAATGATTATATTTCAGTTAGTACACAATCATTTTTTTGCAACAAGTGATCATAATGAACATTAGAAAGGCATCAGATGTTACAAATTACCTTCTTCAAGCTTGGCCATTGAGTCCTTGCCGCCGCATCAAGTCCATGACAGATTTTAAGATATTTGCATAGTGGTAGAATAGTGAAGTGTGTTTGTTCCCCAAACCATCTTTATCAAGACGATTCCATGGACTACCACCAATCACAAGATCAACACCTTTCAATGCTTCAACAAGGTTGACAATCGCTTCTTCTTCACTCACATCATGAATCTCATCATACAAATCACCAACTTGCTCCGTCTGATGCCACCAAGCAGACAGAATTGACCTCTTGACATGACAGCTCTCTACTGAAATAAGTGTTGTAATTGGTATACCCATCCGGTGGAGAGCCACCTCCGCTCCTCCGATGCCAGAGAATAAGGACAACACCTTCATGCCTTTTGGGTACAAATCCTTAAGGGGTGAGAGAATGTAGGCAACACTATCAACTTGAAATGCACTAGCTAAAGCTCGACGCCTAGCGTCTTCTCCTCCGTCACCTCTGGTGTGATCTCTCGGATAGCCTTGTATAAACTCAATATGAACAGCCTCTAGAGGAGCAAGCCGGTTTTTGCCAAACCAAATTAGATTCCATTTCTTACAACTACGGATAATCTTTTTCTTAGCTTGTGGAGGAGGTGAATCTGAACGGTCTTCAAGGAGGGGCCGCCGAGGGCCTGTTGCCGAGAGCAACGCTCGGCCAATTTGTTGCCGAGAGTAGTGGCCGTGCCGCCGAGGGTGCGGGCCATAGGCAAAGCGCCCGAATCCGGTAGTGATGGGCGTGGTGCGGAGCGCGCGCGTGTTTGTGGTGGTGTATTCAGGCGAGGTCAGGAGGCTGCACGATGGCCGGGCACGGGCATGCAGGCAAACGCACAAGGGATGCATGGGGCTTTGGGGGTCGGAGTCGGACAGCTCACCGACGGCCCAGGCAACAGTGCGCATGGTGCAGGCAGTACGCCGGCATCGCTGGCTGGTGCAGACCGGGGTGAGGCCGGGTCACCGACGTTGGCGTACGTCGTGCGCGACGTGGTGGTGCAGATCCGGTGCACTGGCACTGGCTCGAGAAGGACAAGGGCACGCCTCGGTGTTGCTCCGTCCGTGCGGTCAAGGACGAGGGCGACGGAGAAGAAAACGGAGGCGGCGTTCCTGCGGCTGACTGCTGGGCCCGTGAGGATGGACGCCGTGCGGCTGACCAGTAGGCCGGTGCCGGCGGTGGCGCCTGCTGCGTCTCCACCGGCTCCCTCGTGCACGCGCTGCGCATGCACGTGAGGCGGAGAGGGAAATCTGGCTGCGTGCTGCGGTTGGGCCAAAACCAAGTCAAGTGTCAAGATCGTGGCTCGTCCAAAACGAAGTAAAACCCCCTAGTTCCACGTACAACAAATGTGTGAAATTCGTGGAAAAGAGACGGAACAACAGGAGGAACGAAAATCTCCATTAGTAGAGAAACCATTTTCTGAAGCTATCAAGATCTATTTAGTGTCAAGAGTGGGGAAAGAATGATGAAAAGCAACACGAATGAAGTTTAAAAGTCATTTCGCCAAAAAAAAATCAAAGTTAGTGATTCAAAAATCGTTTGAAAGAAAACTCAAAAGTTAGCGTGTAAACTGGTAAAGGTATGATGACGAGCAACAAAAAAAAAATTTAAAAGTCATCTGGATGAAAATTCAAAATTTCAGTGTTGAAGCGGGTAAAGATATGGCGAAGGGTAACAAAATAGAAGTTTAAAAGTTATCCGAAAGAAAAAAAATTCAAAAATCTAGTGTTGCGAGTGGTTTGAAGAATTAGTTTAGAAGTCTTTTGAAAAAAGCAAAATTTAAAAGTTGTCTAAGAGGAAAAAAAAACCATAATTCTAATGTTGAGATGGGTAAAAAAAGTTTAGAAGTCTTAGAAAAAACAAAATTCGTGTTGAGAGTGGATTTGAACACACGCCCTTTTGGCACGTATTGTCTGATTAGGAGAGATCAGTTGTACACATGACAAACAAACTTGGTGCAAACATGGCAAGTGACGAACAAAGAAATGGACACGGTGCATGCAGATTTATGTGTGAGTTTGTGACGAATAATGACTTTGAATGGAGTGAATACAAGTTTTTTATTTGGAGCCTGCACCATGTAGTTTAGCTTAAAGCAAAATTTAAGATGAAACAACAGTGCTACCCTCAAAAGAATATAGATATATTAGACCTTAAAATCATTGTATACTAAAAGATCAATCATTGTATATAATGCAAGTATAATCACGTCCAGCAGATCAGCACAACAGGATGGCCGGAATTCTGTAGCATAGGACAAACTTTCAGCAGCAGAGTAGGCTGCAAACCGGGCCACTGATGTAACACAGTAATGTTTCGGCCGTGGACCAAAAAGTAGTGTTTTGGCCCAGAAATGAGAGGTCCAAGTAGAAGTGATGCACTAGTAATTGCAAAAGATTTTGCCAACCCAGGCCTTAATTTGAATGACCTGCCAGATGATGAAGAGATCCCAATGCTGGTTGACCTCGATAATAATAAAAAAAGGTTGAGAGAGCACGGGAGGTGCATTTTCAGTGAAATTGTAAACCCTGCTGAGATTGGCTTTCAGCCTGATGCATTGAACTGTATGATTTGATTCGCCCAGAGCAAGTGATAGATGAGCGTGCGACGCAATCAGTAGGTCAGTACTCCCTCCGTTCCACAAATAAAAGAATGTTTTGACTTTAACACTTTCTGTTTGACCATTCGTCTTATTTAAATTTTTTATGCAAATAACAAAATAAATTAATTATTATAAAAAATATCTCTAATGATAAAGTAAGTCATAATAAAATAAATATTATTTTTTAAACTTTTTTGAATAAGACGAACAGTCAAACAAGAAGTATAAAAATAAAAAACGTTCAAATATTCGTGGGACGGAGGAGTACGCAGTAGTGCAGGTCGCGCTTGGCGTTTTCGTGGAAGCTGCTGGTGGAGAAGCCAGTCAAAGATGCTGCATGACTCGAGGCCATTGCAGACTTGAAGTCCAGTCACATCGGGTTCATCGCGCTTGGCGTTTTCGTGGAAGCTGCTGGTGGAGAAGCCAGTCAAAGATGCTGCATGACTCGAGACCATTGCAGACTTGAAGTCCAGTCACATTAGGTTCATCGCGCAAGGCGTTTTCGTGGAAGCTGCTGGTGGAGAAGCCAGTCAAAGATGCTGCATGACTCGAGGCCATTGCAGACTTGAAGTCCGGTCACATCGGGTTCATCGTGCTTGGCGTTTTTCGTGGAAGCTGCTGGTGGAGAAGCCAGATCAAAGATGTTGCATGACTCGAGGCCATTGCGGACTTGAAGTCCAGTCACATCGGGTTCATCGCGTTTGGCGTTTTCGTGGAAGCTGCTGGTGGAGAAGCCAGTCAAGGCCTTGTTTAGATTGAAAAAATTTCAAGCTGATGAATAGTACCATTTTCGTCTTATTTGGCAAATATTGTTCAATTGTGGACCAACTAGGCTCAAAAGATTCATCTCGTGATTTCAACTAAAGCTGTGCAGTTTGTTATTTTTATCTATATTTAATCTTCATCTGCGGTAAAAATTGATGTGATGGGAAGAGAATGAAAAACTTAGAATTTAGATGCAATCTAAGGCCCAAAGATGCTGTATGACTCGAGGCCATTGCAGACTTGAAGTCCAGTCCGATCGGGTTCAGTCACCATAATGACTCTGGTCACACGCCGGACGGTCGTCGTCGGTGTTCCCTGACGAAACACGAAGCCACGGAGGTCCTCCCGGTGGTGCAGCACACGTCCCTCTTTGCGTCTTTGGCATGAGAGATTGAGAGGCACGTATGTTTATTTTATGCTTACGACCATACGACCAGTAATGATTTGAAACTAGAAGTATGTTTACGACCACGCGTGACACGTTTATAGGTTTCAAGTAGAATGGATTGTACATGCATAAAAGAAAGTTGATGCCGTATATACAACACTAACTTTCTCTTATATGCACGAGAGACGTTGTCAAAATCATAAAAGGAATTTATGTGTTGGTTCAGCATTTTCACGACATGTTCACCGAACAGATTTTTTCCCCCTTGGGCATGTTTTTTTTGAATCGACATTTTGATAGAAAAGTTGATACAACATTCGTTTTATTTATTTGTTGATCCAACTTTTACAAGAAAATTGATGCTGCATTATTTTATTATTAGTGTTCATTCAAATATGTTCAGAAGAAAAAAAAGGTTATCAAATCAAATATTCATAAAAACGATGACATAAATGATAGATGTCTATTTATATTTTATCATCTTTATTAAAGTTAAAGCAATTATTTATTTTGTCCCGATCATGACATCTATAAATATATAGAATCTAATCTTGGCAATAATACAACAATGTCCTATTTTATCCGTACGAAATTTAAAATTGCAATCTTAATAGATCTTTTTTTCTCCCTTTACAAAGCACATAAATGTTTTCATACTATCTATGTGTTCATACAGTTTAATATCGAGTTCTATGACTTTGTTTGTAGACCCAAAATCAAGAACTAGTCTATTCATTTATAATATGTCACATAAAAGTCATAACAACTTTGTTTCAATTTATAATGTGTCAAATAGATAGAACACAGTAGAAAGTAAATAAAAAAGGGAAGAAGGTTTAATAGGTGCCATGGAAACTAGAAAAATTGGACACTAAAAAGTAGAAGAAGAACTCTCAATCAAGCATAGAGACCATAATTTAGATGCTAGTGCTACCCTATGCTGTATCAAAGTGACAATACCCACCCCAGAACTTCCCTAGAGAGAGAACGCAGGACGAAACTGGGCAACTGGCCATGACTTTGAGTCGAGAGAACGGATGGTCCATGGATGGAAATGAGGAGGTTGCTTCCTTGCTGGGACAGTCGGGTTTTGGCCTTTCTTCACTCCTGGTACCGAAGAGGTCACGGATCGGAGGTGGAACGCTGGTGCCCAACCATGTGCGTGTGGCGCTTTTTATCTCAAGATGAGATGTTGGTTTCTTCAAAGTCACTGTGTATCCTAGTACTACGACGCACAGAACAGCGGGCCACTGGAGCTCCCCGTGAATGGCACGCTGCAATCAGATCTATATATTTCTACAGGTAAACATGGAGTAGCAATAATTCCCATCCTAATTTACTTAGAAACTTTTGATGGCAGGCCACAAAATTTGATCTTGTGCAGTATAGCAACCTTTTGCATACTTGTTTACTCATAAACTTTGATGTCAAAACGATTAAACCAAGCCACCAAAGTAGAACCACGCGTAGAACTGCAAAAACGCTGAGCACAAATTAAAACGAGGATCCTCATATCCACCAGTCGTGACGCGTTTATCATCATTGTACCAAAAGTAAATTGATTGATTGCTCTAACGACCAAGTAAAATACTAGTTGTAATCCATGGCTAACGTACAAGTTAATTTACGGTACTAGTTGTCGTTCATGGTTAACGTATTAAGTTTATGCAATGGATGAATCAACTCGATCTCTGTTTGTTATTCCCTCTGCAAAGCAAGCCAAATAAAAAGTGCATAGGTCGCCATTAATTTCAAAGTTCACTATGTTGAAATAGCACGAGAGAGAATCCAAATAATGATAGTACATAGGAGTACGTATTTGCCAACAACTCTTGAAGGGTGCTCTACCCATAATTATTTTTGATTATAGGGTGGCATTTGCAGTTTGTCCAGAGCAGTGCATGCGCTTGTGTACAAATGGTCCTCCTCTTGCATCCACTCACTCCGGCCTCATCAGTCGTACGTACGGCCAGCTACTGCACTCTACTGCGGGCTGCTAGATCTGGACGGCGGCGAGCGGGGAGATCCGCAGGGACAACCGCGAGCGGCGTGAACAAGACGACGATGCTCCCCGATCTCCCACCAGCTCCTTGAGGCCAATTGATCAGAGCAGTCCGTCGGATCTGGGTGAGCCTTTCCCTTCCTCGCTGTCTCTCCGACGCGCTATGCGTCTTGTTACCAGAGCCACAAATTTACCACCAAGCTGCTGCTGCTGCTCGCAGGAACCACCCGCCGCGGTTACAAGCATGGATCAGGTGACAGGTGGTGTGATAGGGATCCTGATCACCAAGCTGGACGAGCTGGCCAAGAAGGAGTGCGGCCTCCAGACGGGCGTGAAGAAAAAGATCCAAACACTATCACGGGAGCTCAGGGCCGCGCACGCCGTCCTCCGCAGGATCGGTGATGTGCGACCAGACCAGCTCAATGAGCTGGTCAAGCTCTGGGTTTGTGATATCAGGGATGCGTCCTACGATATGGAGGACGTTGTCGATGCGTTCTTGGTGCACGTCGAGATCAGCCCTGAGACTACTGACACAAACTTGCTTGGGCGATTCCTGAAGAAGGTGGGCAGATTTATCGAGAAGTTCAAGGGTCGCCGCAAGATCTCTAGCCTTATTGACGAAATCAACGACAAGCTCCAGGAGGTGGCAGCAAGGCGTGGGAGGTACACACTCGACAACATTGGTATTAATCCTGTGGCTTCAGCCATCGATCCACGCATCATGAATCTATACAAAAGCGCAACAGAGCTTGTTGACATTGAGGGACCAAGGGATGAGCTCATAAATATGCTCTCCCTAACAGATGATGTTGATGTGTCCAATAATAAGAAGATCGAGATTGTCTCTATCGTTGGAATTGGAGGATTAGGCAAGACCACTCTTGCCAAAGCTGTTTATGACCACCTCAAACCGTGCTTCGAATGCCGGGCTTTTGTTCCAGTGGGTCAGAATCCTGACATCAAGAAAGTCTTTAGGGACATTCTCATGGGTCTTGATAAGGAAACTTACACTCATTCCAAATTAAAGGGTTTGGACGAGAAGCAACTCATGGACATAATCAACGAATTTGTCAAGGAAAAGAGGTACGAGCTAGTATGATCACCGATTCATTGATCATTGCTATTCATCACTGGCTTACTGCTAAACAATTATAGCCGCTTTTAGATTATGTAGCTGAACAATTCATTCTTTATATCTTATTTTATTTTAATAAAGGAAAATGATGAAAGGAATGTAACAAAATGGTGATATAGGGATAAAACAAAAAAAAACTATAAATCATGACTCGTATATTTATTTACCATTTCTTGTACTGTCTTGTGAATATGTAGGTGTTTGATTGTTATTGATGATATATGGGACGAGAAGACCTGGGAATTAGTCAGATGTGCTCTGCAAGAAAGTAACTGTGGAAGTAGACTTGTGATCACTACACGCATTTCTGAAGTTGCCGCACATGCCGATGAAGCTTACAAAATACAACCACTTTCTCATGATAACTCTAAAAAATTATTGTACGCAAGAATAGCTGACGGTGAGGGGAAGTATTTTGATAGGCCTTTAGCTGAGGCATGTGAAAAAATTTTGAAGAAATGTGGTGGTGTACCGCTAGCTATCATTACAATAGCTAGTTTGTTAGCCAGTAAACCAGGGGAGGATTGGTCTGAGGTGTACGACTCAATTGGTTTTGGGCATAAAGGCAACGGTGTTGTAGATAATACCAGAAGGATATTATCTTTTAGCTACTATGATCTGCCTTCACATCTAAAGACTTGCTTGTTGTATCTCAGCTTATTTCCTGAAGATTACGTGATTGAGAAAAATAGTTTGATATGGAAGTGGATAGCTGAAGGTTTCATTGCTCCGGAACAAGCAGAACCAAGGGTAGGATTATTTGAGCTCGGAGAGAGGTACTTTAATGAACTGATAAACAGAAGCATGATCCAGCCACGGGAGACAGAGTATGAAGGGTACGTTGATGCATGCTCAGTTCATGATATGGTTCTTGATTTGATACTTCAATTGTCGAGGCAACAAAATTTTGTCTCTATAATGAATGGTGGTGAGCGACATAAACCTCAAGGTAGCATTTCTCGCAGGTTGGCCCTACAGAGTGTTGAAGAGCACAACGTTGGTCAGCTGGCTAATATCGCTGTGGACAAAGTGAGATCCATCTTTGCGAGTCATTGTGATTTTTGTGCATTATGCCCACGCCTGTCATTTTTACGTGTAGTAGAAATGGTAAAATGTTTTGTTTTGGATAAAGACTGTGGCAAAGATCTGTTAGAGGATTATATTGCAAGTTTACTTCACTTGAGGTACCTTAAATTAGCGGGCACGTTTGAGCCTATTTCTAGGAATGTAAGATATCTGAGGTTTCTGCAAACACTGGATTTACAGAACACCGAGATAGGAGAGCTGCCGGAGGAGATGGCACTTTTGACGCAACTTCTTTGCCTACGACTAAGATTTTATTGGGAAACAAGCATGCCTGCAAGTTTGATCGGAAAGCTGACGTCACTACAAGAGCTATGTATAGAGAATGTAGATGAAGATGCCACAATGCAGTTTGTGAAGGAGCTGGGTCTGCTGACGGAACTAAGGGTGCTCAAGATTACAATTTATGGTGGGAGTGAGAGCATCGAGAGTACTTTGCTGGAGTCTCTGGGCCATCTGCACAATATCCAGGAACTTCAAATTTTGGGATCAATTCCAAGTATAGTCTGTGTGAGCGGTGATGCAGGATGGCTCTCCTGTCGGCATCTCCATTTCCTGCATTTGCAGTGCTTGGTGTTCTCTAGACTGCCGGCGTGGATTAACTCGTCCCTTGCTCCAAACCTCTCGTATCTGGATGTGAAATTGGTAGTTGTGAAGGGCCAGGACATGGAGATCCTTGCCAAGTTGCCAGAGCTCATTTGCCTCAAACTGCATTCGGGAAGTGGCACCGAGTCAATAGTTAGCATAAAGATTCGTACTGATGAAGGTGTTGCCTACTTTCGCAAGTTGAGATTCTTAAAGATACGTGGTTCATCTATCTGGTTTGATCTGTGCGGCAGTGAGTGCAACAGCAGCAGGGTAGCATCATCGAATACTATCATGCCAAGTCTTGAATCCCTTGAGTTTGAGGTCCATGTGTGGTCCCTAAAAGATGAGAACCTGCATCTTATCGGTTTTGACAAGCTACTTGGGTTCCAGAACCTCGGAACAAGTTCGCTCCAGAGAGTAACCGCAGGAGTGAACTGTGAAGGTGCCGGTCCTCGGGAGGTGGAGGAAGCTGAGGCTGCGTTGAAGCACGTGGCCACAGTCCATCCGAAACATCCCATGTTTCGAAGCTTCAGGTTACAGGAAGACGATATGATGTCACGCGACCAAGAGGTATGTATAATGTATGGTGAACTGATCATGCATGCACGCATGGATAAATTCGTGTTTCAAAATACAGCAGCCTCCAATTAACTATTAATTGCTTCTTTGACTCCTCTCTCCTGTCTTTCTTTCTTAGCATGTACTTTATTCTAATGTCGTGCACACGTATCACCATGGCCCGCAATTACTGTTGGGTGTTAGTTAACACTATCCATTTTTTTTCTACCTCCACAATAGTAAAATAGGTAATAAGCTTCCTTCTCTACTGCTTTCCTCCTTGTCACCTTGTGGACATCCTACTACGCAAGAGTTGTGGCCAAATATGAACAGTTAAATTTCATCAAGATAACCAAAAATACTTTCTAAAAGGCTGAAAAATGCAAATAAATAAACACAATAGTAGTCCGGATTTTCCCATCACACACCGAGTCAGTCTCCTACTAACCAATGCAATAGTCCACCATCTGGTTGGGTAAAAGGAATTTCGGCTCCAAGCAATAAACACGAAATTTCAGATCAAACTCAAACAAATCCATTTTTTTTAAAATGACATATTTCACAAGAAATACTATCATTGCATTGTGCATGACAATTATATATAACACCAAAGAAATGACAGCTTATCACATAGGTAGAGCAACGCCAGTAAGATGGAGTGACGGTGAATTGCTGGCCTATGCTGGGAGTGGGGAAATTCAAAATTGAATTTGTAGAAATTTAGAGCTTTTGGTAGTGGTAGAGGATAGGGAGGCCACTTTTGGACGATGTGGTGCAATGTTGGGCAGAAAGATGAATTCAACCAAACAAATTCAGCCAAAACAAATATTTATCAGACCCTATTACAAAAGACAATATTTATGGAATCTTGGTGAAATTTTACGAAAATTGTGAACCCTTTTGGAATTTTGATGCTTGTTGCCGCTATAAGATAATCTTAATTTTGCTAAAGAATAAGATTGTAGTATGAAAAGTAAGCCTTTTTAGCCAAAGATTTTGTGCAAACACATTTTTTTTACAATGGAATACTTTTTTTTTTTAAACTGCCATCCACAAAATGTGGAAGACATCTATGGCTGCAAATCTGTCGTCACAACTGCCCTAAAGCCCACATATGTAACCCGACCTCAAATCAACTACTCGAGGACCGCAAAAAAACGCAAGTTGAAATATGTATATTGTATTCCTGACATGGAACTCATGACTCATGAGTGCGGAGTGCCCCACTGAGTGTGCACGTGCACCTTTTTGCTTTTTCCATGCATTTCAATATATTTATTTCCTAACCGTATCAAACGAATGGTAGGCATGTATGGAAATCAGCAGAACCCCTGAGTTAGTAACCAAGGCCTGGAAGTTGCCAGACATGGTTGGCTCAGAACAGAGAGCGTCGATGTGATTATATAGAAATTGAACTCTATTCAGTATTCATCAAACAATAATCACAGTTTGGTTACCATATACCAAGTCAGGGAGTGCGTGCCTATGGGTAATGAAGAGCCTCGCCCGCTCGTGGTCACGGCTCGCGAAGTCATCAGCCATTGCTAGGATGCACGACGTAAGAGGTCAAGGAGGTGAGAAGTCGACAAGCCAAAAAGAACGAACCCTAGAGTTGATCGATTTGACTACTAGCAAGGATTTGTTATCGCAATTCAAATCATGTTCACGGAGTGGGCTTGGCCTTTTGTGCTCCTAGCATGTACTAGAGATTAGTGAAAATTACTCCCTTCGTTCTAAAATATAGTTCGTTTGACTTTTTAATCCCAAATTTGACCACTCGTCCTATTCAAAAATTTGTGCAAGAAATTATTTTTTGGTTGTGGCATGCTTTATTAATAAAAGGTCTTTAAGAATGACCTAAATTTGACTTTGTTTGCACAATTTTTTTGAATAAGGCAGTGGTCAAACTTAGGGTCAAAAAAGTCAAACGAACTACAATTTAAAACGGGCTCAGCAGCTAGGTCGGCTGGCCGGGGTCTATGCTGGTGAAAATTCGCCAACTACGTGAGGCTAGCAGCAGATCGTCGGGGCCGGCCGACCACCACAACTTAAGGTAGCTTCGCCCCTTGAATCTAGCTAGATAGCTGCTAGATGCTAGTTTCTTTTCTTTTAATTAATACTAGCAAAAATGCCCGTGCGTTGCAACGGGACACATATTGTATAATTCTCGTACCGATAGTAATAAAATATCTTTTCTATTGAATTAATTAGGTTTAATTCAATGTTAAATGAAATAAATTATAAGGCCGGTCATCCTTGGCATGCTAGTTGGTCTGTAGAGACGTTTGGAGAAAAGATGAGAGTGGGGAGAAATCAGCCACAGTTTATACCAACTAAAATTTATATTTTATCATTTATCGAAGTCATCTTACCAAAAAAAAAATTCTCCAAGAATCACAGTCATTTACTCTAGGACCACAGTTTTCACCTCGTCCTAGCACTCGCGGTTCCTCCTCATTGGCCGAGTTAATTCAATAGTCTGCAGAGTTAAAAGGAAGCGATTATTAATGGGCAATACTGCATATGCCCCTCTTTCTTGGTCATTGCGTCGATCCAACACTAAAATGACCCCGATAAATGGATGAAGGAAGTATGTCATTTGGTGATTATGTAACCCAATTAAACAAAAATGAATATGGAGCATCACGCTCGACTCGAAGAAACATAAATAGAAGGCGATTCAAAAAAATATTTGTGACAGTTGTGTTACTGTAACACATGGGATATTTACCAAACCATTATAGTAAATCACATAGTAAGGAGTTACTATAATCTCATAAATTAGTATAGTAATTATCGTGGCTACAAAAGAAGTTATTCTATAGCCAGCTGCAGAACAATAAAGTCTAGCCGTAGACATATTTTAATACTGTTATATATAATATTTGTAAGATTATTTTAATATACACAATATCATATTTTTATAGTTTTATTTTTTTGTCTTGCTAGGTTATACAAGTAATACCATATTTTTATATTTCTTTATTTATTATTTGTATTTTATTGTCTTGCCAAATTATTCTTATACATATGTATATTAATACTATATTTTTATGGTGTTATTGTTTGGCTAGCCGATGTGAGTATTTGAAATTGTTTACCAGGTTATATAAAAGAAGTTTTGCTAACCATCACAAGAGTCCTTGTGTTGTGGTGGTAAGCCTCTTGTAATTTAACTTTGGAGACCAAGGCTCTAATCCTCAAGACAATCCTATTTTTGGTCTCTTGTCTAACGGACACAAAAAACAGAATAAAAAAATAACTTGGTGGCGGACAAAAAAAAGAGGTGGAAATTTTGGTGATTTATAGATAGGTATAGATTAGTCCTAGCTCAATCGATCGGGTTCTCGTGCACAGTATTATGGACATGTATATTATCTAAATGGTAAGTACTCTTTTTGTTCCAAATTATAAGATCTTTTGGCTTTTTTCTACATACATTTCTAGCTATGTATATAAACAAGTGTATATCCAAGTCCATGTCAAAACCTATATATCTAATAAAGTCAAAACATCTTATAATTTGAAATAGATGGACTAATAAGTAAGGGTGGGCTATAATAGTTACCATAAATCTCACAATGTGTATATACCAAAAGCAAGTAGCAAGGTCAGGCCCATAAAAAATTCAAAAAAAAATCCCGTTATCTTATTCTTGCTTCTATTCATGTATTGTATTCCTATGGCAGCAGTCAAAACTTCAGAAGTAAGAAAACAATATCCTGTTTATCTTATTCTCAGCACTTATGACTATAAAAAGTTAAGAAAAAATGAACCTCAGTTTTGGAATGTGTGTATTGTGTTCCTATGGCAGGGAACTAATTGGTGTCCAGCTGAGGGTGCAGGTGTTTATTTTATGTTTTCCTTGCATCAATTCATTATATATTTATTTCCTAACTGTATCCAACAAATGGTAGGCATTGTTGGAAATTAGCAAGCCCGTGAGTTAGAAATTAAGGCTTGGAAGTTGGAGGAAATCATTGGCTGGGACATATTCAAATACTGCATTTGCCAGATCCGACAGCATCTTCAAGCAAAGTATGTTCAACAACTTTTTCATGTACATCTTCTGTTTAATGCGAGGAATATCATACAGTATGCGTTGATGGTGATATTTGATGTGGTTATGAATTTTGTGAAATAGCACACGAAATAGTTCAGAAAAATATAAAACAGTTACGGTCATAATCGGAGCAATACACGATTCTGATAAGCATTGTATATCTTATTTGGTTTCTTCATAGGTGATCCGCTTGCTGTACACAAATCATGGGTTGGGACTTTTGGCTCTCAGCTCCAATGCCGTTCATAAGCTATGGAAATGGCAGTACAATTCTGTTCCCAGCTCCGCTCTACGTGCCAAGGTTAGACAGGGGAACAGGCTTATTTTGATTTCAACACTGCAGTTCTGTTTAGTTGTTTCATGAAAATCATCCATCACTGCTTTTCATTAGTCGTCCAAATCTGTTCAGCCTGTATTCGGCAACCGGCAAATGGCATTCTAATGACAAATAACACCACTGATGGCAATGACCCTGAAGAAGCAACAGCCTGCTTTGCAGTATCTAGAAATGACAACTATCTAATTTCTGCTTCTGGTGGCAAAGTCTCATTGTTCAACATTATGGCATTCAAGGTATGCTTTCTCCAATTGCCTGGAATAATAAGCTGTTCATTCCATAATTGCTCTATCACAAATAATAACTATATATACTTCACTAAAACAAACTTTATTTTGTAGTTGCACCATGTCCTTTGGCTTCTTCACTGATTTTGTGGAATCTCTTACAGGTCATGACTACTTTCATGGCACCTCCACCTACTGCAACTTTCCTTGCATTCCACCCGAGAGACAATAACATCATTGCTATAGGAAGGGAGGATTCGTCAATTCAAATCTACAATGTCCGTACTGATGAAGTGAGTATTAAACGTGAATCCCCTATTTTTCATGAATCTCAGAGTATTGGCACAACGTAATATATGGTTCTCACTGGAAATGCAGTAGTCTCCCCATTGTAAAATAACATGTTCTCTTTTCGGGCTATATATCCCCTCATCTTTTACTTATGTAGTATCAGGATATCATGAGACTGTAAATGTTGCCATACGTATGTTCTTTTTGACACAACAAATTATATACATTTTGTGGACTTTGAGGAGATACCACAAGGTAAATGTAATCCATCACAAGTTTGTGGCATCACCTGGCAACACTATGAAGAGTAGAAAGTACCTTGATGTTGGACCCAAAAAGACTTCATAAACCATACATACATTGTAAACTAGACATTTAAAAATATGAGAATTGTTCAATGATAGTAGATTATTCCTATGTGGAACATCATGCTTAATGTACTAACTACCATTTAGTTTATATTTAATATTAATATGCCAAAATACGGACTTATGTTAATCGAATTGCACAGGTTAAAATTGCGCTCACAAGTCATCAAAAAAAGATAACTGGACTAGCATTTTCGCAATCAATGGAGGTGCTTGTATCTTCAGGTGCTGATGCTCAGGTGTGAATGATAATACGATGTCTTCTACTCCCTCCGTTTCAAATTGTAGTTCGTTTGACTTTTTTATCCCCAAGTTTGACCACTCGTCTTATTCAAAAAAATTTATGCAAACTTAGTCAAATTTAAGTCATTCTTAAAGATCTTTTATTAATAAAGCATGCCACAACAAAGGAAATGATATTTTGCACAAATTTTTGAATAAGACGAGTGGTCAAACTTAGAGATAAAAAAGTCAAATGAACTATAATTTGAAACGGAGGGAGTAATATATATCAAAAAAAAAATTAGACCAACAATTTTTTTGTTTTTCATTAACTTATTAAGGCATACTAAGTTAAATGTAACCTCTGCACATGTGAGCATATTCAACCCCAATGTTATATTAATAGCGTTTCATACCATCCTTTAGTTAATTTTCTAATGATTGCCTGAAAAATTTTGTTTATTATACTTGTCTTCTTTTCGAATCATTGTTTTTTCTTTTTTTTTTTGCAATGAAATTAAATTTGCAGCTATGTGTTTGGAGCATTGATGCGTGGGAGAAGAAGAAATCGAGATACATCAAAAATCCATCAAACGGTGGTTCCAGTTGTTTAGTTGGTGATACAATGGTGCAGTTTCACTATGATGGAAAACTTCTTTTAGTAGTTCATGAGAGCCAATTGGCGATCTATGATTGGCAACTAGAATGCTTGTGCTCAGTAAGTCATTCGCTATATTTTCATAACAAATATATTTGTATCTCTTTACTTGTCATATGCAATCTTGACTATTGAGTCAAGAGTTACTAACATGTGTTACATGATTTACATGCTTGTAGAATGCCCCTAATCTTAGGGTGCATTGTAATAAACACATTACAATCTGATATTTAACCTTCCATAACTTAATAATGCAGTGGTTCCCAAGAGATGCACTCCCTGCTCCAATTTCAAGTGCAGTATACTCACTTGGTTCTTTGTTGGTCTATGCTGGATTTCGTGATGGTGCAATTGGAATATTCAAGGCCGAATCTCTTACGTTACAGTGTAGGATAGCACCCTCTGCCTATATACCATCTTCAATATCCAGGCATGTGGAGTTTCAAGTAGTTCCTTTTTTTTTTTTGAGTGCTAGTTTCAATTCTGGTAACCAACATCTTGTTTCTGTTGCCTATTGGTGAGACCGTCTATCCCACAGTTGTCGCTACGCATCCGTGGAAGCCAAACCAGATTGCAGTGGGCATGAGTGATGGTGCAGTTCTTGTGCTAGAGCCGTTAGATACAGATGATGGTGCAGTTCTTGCGTTGAAGCACGCGGCCGCATTCCATCCAAAACATCCCACCTTTCAAAGCTACAGGGTACGGGAACGAGATATGATATCACGCTACCAAGAGGTATGTACGGTGTACTGATGTTGCATGCACATGGGGAAATTCGTGCTTCAAAATACAGCTGCCTCCAATTAACTATTAGTTGCTTCTTTCATTCCTCTCTCCTGTCTCTTTCATTCTAGTGTAGTGCACACATGCATATCCCCATGGCCTACACTTTACTGCTGGTTGTTATCACTATCCAATTTTTTTTCTACCTCCACAATAGTAAAATTGATAATAAGCTTCCTTCTCTGCTGCTTTTCCTCCTTGTGGACGTCCTACTCGCAATATGCAAGAGCTGTGGCCAAATCTGAATAGTTAAATTTCATCAAAACAACCAAAAATATTTTCCAAAAGGCTGAAAATGCAAACAAATAAACAAAAAAAAAAGGTAGTCCGGATTTTCCCGTCGCACACGGAGTCGTCTCCTACTGACCAATGCAATAGTCCGCCATCTGGTTGGCTAAAAAGAATTTCGGCCCCAAGCAATAAACACGAAATTTCAGATCAAATTCAAACAAACCCATTTTTTTTAAATGACATTTCACAAGAAACACTATCATTGCATTGTTCATGGCAATTATATATAACACCAAAGAAATAACAACATATCACATAGGTAGAGCAACGACAGTAAGATGGACTGACGGTGAATTGCTAGCCTATGCTGGGAGTGGGGAAATTCAAAATTGAATTTGTAGAAATTTAGAGCTTTTGGTAGTGGCAGAGGATAGAGAGGCCACTTTTGGATGATGTGGTGCAATGTTGGGCAAAAAGATGAATTCAACCAAACAAATTCAGCCAAAACAAATATTTATCAGACCCTAGTACAAAAGATAATATTTATGGAATCTTGGTGAAATTTCACGAAAATTGTGAACCCTTTTGGTTTTTTGATGCTGGTTGCCGCTATAAAGATAATCTTAATTTTGCTAAAGAATAAGATTGTAGTATGAAAAGTAAGTCTTTTCAGCCAAAGATTTTGGGAAAACGCATTTTTTTACAATGGAATACTTCTTTAAAAAAACTGCCATCCAAAAAATGTGGAAGACATCTGTGGCTGCAAATCTGTCCTCACAACCGCCCTAAAGCCCACATATGTAACCCGACCTCAAATCAACTACTCGAGGACCGTAAAAAACGCAAGTTGAAATATGTATATTGTATTCCTGACATGGAACTCATGACTCATGAGTGTGGAGTGCCCAACTGAGTGTGCACGTGCATCTTTTTGGTTTTCCATGCATTTCAATATATTTATTTCCTAACCGTATCAAACGAATGGTAGGCATGTATGGAAATCAGCAGAACCCTGAGTTAGTAACCAAGGCCTGGAAGTTGCCAGACATGGTTGGCTCAAGAAATAGAGCCTCGATGTGATTATATAGAAATTGAACTCTATTCAGTATTCATCAAACAATAATCACAGTTAGGTTACCATATACCAAGTCAGGGAGTGCGTGCCTATGGGTAATGAAGAGCCTCGCCCGCTCGTGGTCGCGGCTCACGAAGTCATCAGCTATTGACAGGATGCACGACGTGGGCCAAGGAGGTGAGAAGTCGAGAAGCCAAAAAGAACGAACCATAGAGTCGATCGATTTGACTACAAGCAAGGATTTGTTATCGGAAATCAAATCATGTTTACGGAGTGGGCTTGGCCTTTTGTGCTGCTAGCATGTACTAGAGATTAGTGAAAATTACTCCCTCCGTTTCAAATTGTAGTTCGTTTGACTTTTTTGACCCTAGATTTGACCACTCGTCTTAATTAACAATTTTGTGCAAATAAAGTCAAATTTAAGTCATTTTTAAAGATTTTTTTATTAATAAAGCATGTCACAACAAAAGAAGTGATTTTTTGTACAAATTTTTGAATAAGACGGGTGTCAAACTTGAGAGAAAAAAGTCAAACGAACTATATTTTGGAATGGAGGGAGTAGATGGGCGGCCGCCGGGTTGGCTGGCCGGGGTCTACATGAAAATTCGCCAACTACGTGAGGCTAGCAGCAGGTCGTCGGGGCCGGCCGACCCCGACAACTTAACGTAGCTTCGCCCCTTGAATCTAGCTAGCTAGTTGCTAGATGCTAGTTTCTCTTCTTTTAATTAATATTAGTCGTAGCTCAATCGACCGGGTTCTCGTGCATAGTATTATAGACATGTATATTATCTAAATAGTAAGTACTCCTTTTGTTCCAAATTATAAGATCTTTTGGCTTTTTTCTACATACATTTCTAGCTATGTATATAAACAAAGTGCATATCTAAGTGCATGTCAAAACCTATATATTTAGAAAAGTCAAAACAACTTAAAATTTGAAATAGGTGGACTGATAAGTAAGGGCGGGCTGTAATAGTTACCATAAATCTCACAATGTGTATATACCAAAAGCAAGTAGCAAGGTCAGGCCCATAAAAAATTCAAAAAAAAATTCCGTTATCTTATTCTCGCTTCTATGCATGTATTGTATTCCTATGGCAGCAGTCAGAACTTCAGAAGTAAGAAAAAAAAATCCCGTTTATCTTATTCTCAGCACTTATGACTATAAAAGGTTAAGATAAAATGAACCACAGTTTTGGAATGTGTGTATTGTGTTCCTATGGCCGGGAACTAATTGGTGGCCAGCTGAGTGTGCACGTGTTTATTTTATGTTTTCCTTGCATCAATTCATTATATATTATTTCCTAACTGTATCCAACATATGGTAGGCATCGTTGGAAATTAGCAGAGCCCCTGAGTTAGTAATTAAGGCATGGAAGTTGGAGGAAATCAATAGCTCAGGACATATTCAAATACTGCGTTTGCCAGATCTGACAGCATCTTCATGCAAAGTATGTTCAGCAACTTTTGCTTGTACATCTTCTGTTTAATGCGAGGAATATCATACAGTATGCGTTGATGGTGATATTTGATGTGGTTATGAATTTTGTGAAATAGCACACGAAATAGTTCAGAAGAATATAAAACAGTTACGGTCATATTCGGAGCAATACACGATTCTGATAAACATTGTATATCTTATTTGTTTTCTTCATAGGTGATTCGCTTGCTGTACACAAATAATGGGTTGGGACTTTTGGCTCTCAACTCCAATGCCGTTAATAAGCTATGGAAATATCAGGACAATTCTGTTCCCAGCTCCGCTCTACGTGCCAAGGTTAGACAGGAGAACAGGCTTATTTTGATTTCAACACTGTAGTTCTGTTTAGTTGTTTCATGAAAATCATCCATCACTGCTTTTCATTAGTCGTCCAAATCTGTTCAGCATGTATTCGGCAACCGGCAAATGGCATTCTAATGATAAATGAGACCACTGATGCCAATGACCCTGAAGAAGCAACAGCCTGCTTTGCAGTATCCAGTAATGACAGCTATCTAATTTCTGCTTCTGGTGGCAAAATCTCAGTGTTCAACATGATGACATGCAAGGTATGCCTTCTCCAATTACCTGGAATAATAAGCTTTTCATTCCATGATTGCTCTATCACAAATCATGACTATAGATACTTCACTAAAACAAACTTTATTTTGTAGTTGCACCATGTCCATTGGCTTCTTCACTGATTTTGTGGAATCTCTTACAGGTCATGACTACTTTCAATTTCATGGCACCTCCACCTGCTGCAACTTTCCTTGCATTCCACCCGAGAGACAATAACATCATAGCTATAGGAACGAAGGATTCTTCAATTCTAATCTACGATGTCCGTACTGATGAAGTGAGTATTAAACGTGAATCCCCTATTTTCATGAATCTCAGAGTAATGGCAAAACGTAATATATGGTTCTCACTTGTAATGCAGTAGTCTCCCCATTGTAAAATAACATGTTCTCTTTTCAGGCTATATATCCCCTCATCTTTTACTTATGTAGTATCAGGATATCATGAGATTGTAAATGTTGCTATACATATGTTCTTTTTGACACAACAACTTATATACATTTTGTGGACTTTGAGGAGATACCACAAGGTAAATGTTTCCATCGCAAGTTTGTGGTATCGCCTGGCAACACTATGAAGAGTAGAAAGTACCTTGTTGTTTGACCCAAAAAGACTTCATAAATCATACATACATTGTAAACCGGACATTTAAAAATATGAGAATTCTTTAATGATAGTAGATTCTTCCCATGTGGAACATCATGCTTAATGTACTATCGTTTAGTTTATATTTAATATCAATATGCCAAAATACTGACTTATGTTAACTGAATTGCACAGGTTAAAGTTAAGCTCAAAAGTCATCAAAAAAAGATAACTGGACTAGCATTTTCGCAATCAATGGGGTGCTTGTATCTTCAGGTGCTGATGCTCAGGTGTGAATGATAATACGACGCCTTCTAATATATATCAAAAAAAAAAATGGACCAATAATTTTTTTTTGTTTTTTATTGATTTATTAAGGCATACTGAGTTAAATGTAACCTATGCCCATGTGAGCATTTTCAACCCCAATGTTATATTAATAGTGTTTCATACCATCCTTTAGTTAATTTTCTAAAGTATATAAAGATCTATAAATACTGTCTTGATTGCCTGAAAATTATGTTTATTATATTATACTTGTCTTCTTTCTGAATCATTGTTTTTTCTTTTTCTTTCTTTTTTTTGCAATGAAATGAAATTTGCAGCTATGTGTTTGGAGCATTGATGCTTGGGAGAAGAAGAAATCGAAATACATCAAAAATCCATCAAACGGTGGTTCCAGTTGTTTAGTTGGTGATACAATGGTGCAGTTTCACTATGATGGAAAACATCTTTTAGTAGTTCATGAGAGCCAATTGGCGATCTATGATTTGCAACTAGGATGCTTGTGCTCGGTAAGTCATTCACAACATTATTTTCATAACAATATATTTGTCTCTCTTACTTGTCATATGCAATCTTGACTATTGAGTCAAAATTACTAACATGTTACATGATTTACATGCTTGTAGAATGCCCCTAATCTTAGGGGTGCATTGTAATAAACACATTACACTCTGATATTTAACCTTCCATAACTTAATAATGCAGTGGTTCCCAAGACATGCACTCCCTGCTCCAATTTCAAGTGCAGTATATTCACTTGGTTCTTTGTTGGTCTATGCTGGATTTCATGATGGTGCAATTGGAATATTTAAGGCCGAATCTCTTACGTTACAGTGCAGGATAGCACCCTCTGCCTATAAACCATCTTCAATATCCAGGCATGTGGAGTTTCAAGCAGTTCCTATTTTTTGTTTGTGAGTGCTAATTTCAATTCTGGTAACCAACATCTTGTTTCTGTTGCCTCTCTTGTTTCCAGTAGTGGTGAAACTGTCTATCCCACAGTTGTCACTACGCATCCGTGGAAGCCAAACCAGATAGCAGTGGGCATGAGTGATGGTGCAGTTCTTGTGCTAGAGCCGTTAGATACGGATGATGTGCAAGTGGGGAGCGATGCCACCTCAAAACATCCACCTAGTGATGCCAGCACCAGCGGTGGTGACAACCAACTAGACGTCTGATCGACCAACGAGGTGACATGGAAATGCTTGCTTGGCATACAATAATAGCAACTAAATAATCAGCTTTGGCTGCTAGATATATATCTAGTCAAATGGGACCGGTTGTTTATGGACCAATCCAGTTGCGTGTATACCATCTATCGCTAGATCTCCTCGATATCTATATACCTGATACTAGTGTTTTCAAATTGTTGAGGACTTAATTATTTGTAATAAATAAATATGCACTATGCTAGTGGGTGAGACATTTCCCTCCCCATCTCTCCTTTATCCAAAAGAAAAACATAACTGTATGGTGGATAATGTATTCTCTTATTTGTATTTTGCTTTGCTTGTTAAAAACCTGTTCCAAGTGGGGGAAATTGTCCTTGGATAAAATAGTATAGAGCATATATATTGAAGTTAGATTAAATATGATGTGTTTATTAAAAAAATATATGAGAAAAGTATTAAATAAAAAATCACAAAGGGAAATGTACGATAATGTTAAAATCTTTTTTTATTCAGTCCTATGTACTATCGTCCTTCGTGAGTAGTCATCAATCTTCGGAATTTGTAACAATGATCTTCTTGATCTTTAAATATTTAGTAGATGGCAATATCTTCAAGTTAAATTCAAAATAATTATATTTAAGGCAAACTTATCGATGCTTAGGACCTCCATGACCACCCATCCACAACCAAGAGCGCGGACAACCACATACCCTCAACCTATTGATGCTTAGGACCACGGTAAAACCAGGATATTGAACTTATTCATACCCAAAGTAGGAGACTAATAGGTTCAAAAAAAAAAAGTTTGAGAGAAATGAGTGCCTTCTAAACATTTGGAGCCTGTCAAGAAAAAAAATACTAGCAAGGTCACAGAGAATGTTCACTGTGACGCGTTTCAAATGGGAAGAAATTCCAAAAATACGATAGGTTCCCTATTTTCGCTCAAAACAAGTGGTGATAAAGCAATTTCAAGCACTTCACCATCACACATCCTTTCCTTCCTCAATGCAAATAATATATCAGTAATGAATATACAACAACAATGTATCGGTTTCCACAAAGACCCCACGGCGAAAATCAGCCCACTGATATCTGCAAACAGCTCCAGTTTCTCGTACAAAATGGGGAAATGAAAATAAAGGCAAAGTGGACAAGCCATACATCCGCCAAAAAAACACACCCAAGCAGCCCCACTGTAAGAAAAGACTATTACCAAACTGGTTATCAGCCCTGACAAATCCAAACTGTCCAGATGATATCAACCAGGACCAAGCACCGACATTAGCCCAGCCCTAGCCACTGCCACGTGTCTTCTTTCACCGCCTTGCTACGACCTAGCAATTCTGGAGCGCACGGGAGAAAAAACACTAATAGACCAATTGAGCTCCAGCTGATCAGATTTCCAAGCAAAAGGCCAGAGCCATTGCTGATCATACTATCTTGAGGGTTTCTTGTGGCTAGGAATCTCTTGCTCTTTCTGGCGGTGCTGGAACCGTGCCAAGAGTGCTTGGAGGCTGACCAAGCCTGCAGCCTTGCGTGACAGCAGAAAGCTCAGTTGGGTCACATAGTTGTCATCAGGCTACCTGGTTGATCAACCTCTGCCAAAAGGTTCATCTCCTGAGACAAGTAAAAATATGTTTAAGCAGTGTGGCAAAATGAATAATATTGTGATGTCGCAGTGCTATCAACCAGTGACCTTACGAAAAAAGAAGAAACAAGTTAAACCAACTAGGCAGCTTGACGTTAATTCACAAAATATATGGTCATCTCTTTATGATAACTCGACATATATCTGCATATATGTGTATATGTGCACTAGCTAATCACATTTCTTCCTAGGAACACACTAATATTATTGTAATAAGGCATAGTATGATTAGAAGAATCTATCAAGGTGTGGTTTAGCCATTGATTCTCTTACAATATACAGTAATATCAATTACTACAAAACTATGTTACTAAAAGGTGTGTCAAATACTATCTCGGTCCCAATAAGGATGCAAATCTAGGTCTGGTCAAAGTCAAACTATCTTAAGTTCGACAGAGTTTATAAAAAAAAAATATTACCGATATGTATGACTCCAAATAGATATACCATAAAAATATATTTTATGACAGGTTCTAATGATACTTATTTATATGATAACATTAGCATCACTTTGTCCAAACTTCAAATCATTTGACTTGGCACTATTCACATCCTTTTTGGGATGGAGTACAAATCTATTGGTTTATCATTTTGTCCACCAAACAAGTAAAAGTAGATAGATTTAAACTAATTGATGGTCAAGCTTACAGTGACTGCCTTTTTTGAATTCTAATTCGGCCTACAGTCTGAAATGGAGGTAGTAGTATACAGCTGTCAATCTAAGAACATGATCATGGACATTATAAGTATATTAAGACTTACTTCCCGCACGATCTCCATAGTATTCTCGATTTCCTTCCTGTGAGCTGCTATGAGGGCCTCCTCTTCCTAACATACAAAAGAAAGCTTAGCACCACAGCTCGATGCAGGATAAATAACACAACAGTTTCATGAATTAGTTAGTATTCATGGAATTGTTCTTCACCTCAAGAATTGCATCAATTTCTACATCATCACAAAAACTTTCCTTTTCAGATTGCCTTGACGAAGCTGAAGCAGATGCTGGACTTTGCTGTTGTTGCTGCTGCTTTGCCTGCTGCATCTTATACCCAACCCGACCTGTGTCAGGACCATTATCCTTTTTCGTGTAGTTGCTCTGCCTATCAGATCTGTCTTCTCTATAAGCCTTTCTTCGAGGAGGCGAGACTTTTGTGACTTTCTCCTCCTCCTGTGTGTTTGCTGAATTCTGAACCAACTGTGCCTTACTAGTGTAAGCCGTTTGGCTGGACTTCAAATCATACCTCTCCCGGTCATTACCAGATGTTGTACCATTCTCTTCTCTCCCTCTATTAGAATAACTTGGAATCATACTTAGAATAACTTGGAATCATACTTAAGGAATTTCTGTCAGACTCTACAGAAGCATTGGAGATAAAATTTCCTGTGCCCTTCCGGTAGGTATCAACTGGTCTCTTATCTTGAATCTGATTAGGAATTTCTTCAGCTTCAGCAGGCAATGGATATAATGGAACTGACGAAGACTCCCGGCTAGAAGTGGTAGTTGGTCATGTGGACTGCTCTTTTCTAGTGTTTCCACCCTTGGAAAGACTTTTAACCCTGATATTATTATGTAATTCAATTTAATGACAGGAAGCATTTTTGAAACAAACATCACATATATCACTTGAATATATAGCATTCTTACCTATCTGCGTATCTCAAGGTATTTAGTGTGTGTTCACATGAACCTGCATTTGGAGAAATGCAAGAAATCATCACTGTCCTAGAGTTACCAACAAATGAGTCACGAAGAACCTCTGTAAGCTTGCTTCCTCTGAAAGGAATGTGTATCTGATCATTATCAAGAGCTCGAATGCATTCCTTGAGAGCTAACAGACTTTTATTTATCTCTGCTCCCTCAATCCTGATATATGATAACAAGTTGATGGTTAAAATAAGTGAGATGGAAAAGGAGCTTAAGAAATCAACAAAGGGCGCAAATCTAGAGACATTAGCAACACACCTTGTCTGTCTATCATTGTCGGTAGTATCAGCACCACGCTCACTTCCAGCAAGATCAATAAATGATATCTTCCCCACAGCCTTTGTATTTTTAGCTTCATTAGCATCACGATCTCTCTGTCTCCTGCTATCTTTTACAATGATATGCTTCTTCACAGCCAGTTGCAGAATAGCATGTGACCTTGATGATTCCTCGTTGGCCCCCTGTGCTCCTGGCAGCATTTCCTCTTTCAATATATTCCTTGACAATTTGGGCATCAGAAACCTCAAATTCCTGTAGACCAACAATGCAAACTTGTTTCTTGCCATCTTCCCTCATTAGTAGTTGCCTATTAAACAAAGGATAGAAACTTTTCAGTTCAGGTAGAATAATTTGGACACAACATCCCAAGAACAATTTTTAGGCCCATATTTCAAACAATAAGTTAAATCTTCAAAACCCAAAAGAAAGTGTCATTGTTGCAGACATAAATATTTCTTTTAGTAATTGATGAAAAATGTAAGTTACAAAGGGAACTTTAACAGTGTTTTGTAATCGACAATGCTGCTGTTTAAAAAAACATCAAGTGGCACTTCGGCCTAATATCAGAAAACATGGATTTCTAATCCAAACAAATAATGGCTGAAGGCTAACAATAGACTATGTATAGATGAAGAATAGATACTTTGGAGTAGAGAACATGCTTCAACACTCGGATCAGTGATCATGAATATGAGCAACAATCACACATGCACAAGTTCACCCACACACAACCGAAAAGACAATGTGATTGGTATTCAATACATCAAAATCATAAAGGTAGAAAGGTATGCTATTTTTAAATATTTATGTAGGTCACGTAACCTGAAAAATAAAAGAAAATCCAAAAACTAACCTTCTGTCAGATAGAAGATCAAAGAGTTTCCCACCATATATTTCAAAATAGCTAAGCCACAGCTTAAAATTTTGATTCCGATAGACAGGTTGGTGCAATAGACGAACCATGTCCTGTGCAGCTCTCAGAGGCAGAGGCTGCATTGTGTATGTCTTGCCACTGCCTGTTCACAAATTAGATAGATCGTAGGTCAACAGAAACTATTAGAAACCACAATGCACTTGTGCACAAAAAATATAAATATTGATAACCCTGTAATAACAGAATGTACTACCTAAGTATCTAACCTGTTTGTCCACAAGCAAAACATGTTGCTTTTGTTCTCTGAAATATAATTGGGATTATGGGCTCAACTGTTTCACGGTAAACCTGCCCAGAAAATTCCATAAGGTTAACTGTAAATTCATATTGAGCGTACACCCTCCTGCTTGTTCAAGAAAAAAAAGGATAAAAAGAAGCAACACCTCATCATTGGAAACATGTTCGTCGAGGACAGCATCGAAACAAAATTCATGCTGCTCCACATAGGCTGTCAGATCAACCTTCCAGTGGAAAGAATATGTTAGCAGACAGCATAAAAGTAGGAAAGAAGGGTCCGAAGAAGTACTTGTGAAATCTTAAGTTATGAACTCATGTTTATCCTACAGCATTTCAGAATTATTTTAGAACTGTTTTGGAAAACATATATATAGCTGATAAGTAAAGGAAAACAAGCAGCATTTCAGTTAGTTTTGATCCCTTTTTTCTCACTAGGTAAATGCCCGTGCGTTGCAACGGGTCACATAACCACAATAACATATATATGAGTGTGTGTTATATTGCTACCTAAAATAAAAATTACAATCGTGATATTTGAAACATCATTATTGCATAACTCTTCATGAATCATAGATAATTAAAATATAACTCAAAGTTTTGAAGCAAATCATAGTTCTTCCAACCAGCATACAAATAAGACATGTGTAAGCATGACAGACTACTCGCTATTTCTTATCTTGTAATAAAACGCATACATAAATTCAGGGCATGTTCAACCCACAGACGAAGGTCATCTGTAACAGTCTCGAATCCGACTTGGCAGCTAAAAAGACAGGTCATACAACCCAAAATAGGAGTCATCTACAAGCTCATTAATGCTTTGCATAGCGCCACAAGATCAATCATGAATATAATTTTGTATACTAATGTGTTGTTATTTGACATAAAATGGATCACAGATTCACTCAACTCATATTAACAACATTTACATGGTAATGGATCCGCATATCATGTGACAGCACAATTTAGGGGGTGTGCATGCCGGATAACTGATAACCAAAATATGGCCATGTATAACTCTAGTTTTAAGATAACAGATAACCAAACACATGACTAGAATACTTACAGTATTTGGAGGCTGCTCACTGTTCCTACTCATCATAGCATTTTTTATGAGTCTCCACCTCTTCATGGATATCACCTACAGGAACGTAAGAGAGCTTTCAGAACCCAACAAATGTAATTATCCATGGAAGGGAAGGTAAAAACATATTGTAGTCCAAATAGCAATCAAATATTCAAATGGCAAGTATTACAACAAAATTATATAAGAAAGTTATCTAAAACAACATAATTATACAAGGACGAAAGAAGTACCTGATCTCAGCATTAGTTTCTCCTCAGAATTCACAAGCCTGAACATGGTCATCCCAATTCCCCATCCCAATTCCGAAGCCTAAACATGGCCATCCCAAGCCTGAACATCATAGAACCACCGCAGTTTCAGAAATTAGCTGTCAGGAAATTGGGAAAGTGACCGACGAAAAGAACTTCAGTTTGCATGTAACTGATTATCCTATCCAATTTGGCTCCATCCATCAATTTCAGGTTCTGATTCAGATAGCCTGAACTTGCAATGTGTCTGACTTGTCTGAAAGTTTCATATTGCCAACATAAGAGATCGCAGTGATCATTGTTGTCAAGATCAAAGTAAACAATATACTTAAATTCACATAATAGATGATAATAACTGAAAAAATCTATAGGCAAGACTCACTTTGAGTCACCGCAACTGAGATGGATTCGGCCAGATCTCCTATGGCCCGGAGTATGGCTCACTGGTCAGCACAACCTCCCTGAATAGCTCAACGGCAAAATGCCAGAACTGGGGCTGCGAGAGCCTCGCCTCGTCCTCGATCCCAGCAGCACGGAGCGCAGCGTCAACTCGGGCGCGGGGTAGCGGCGAGGGCACCCAGTGTCGTACAAGTGGAACAGATGCGTTCAGCGGCGTTGTACCCGGCTGTGGCGTCGCGTACGTACGGTGTCTGCCTTTCGACGGCGGCGTCGCGTCCGGCTGTGGCGGCGCGTACGTATGGCGGCGGCCCGTCCGGCGATGTGTCCAGCGGCGGCGGTGTGTCTGGCGTCGAGGCAGCGTCGTGTATGGCGTGTCCGGCGGCAGCACAGCGGGAGCATCTGGCATCGTCGAGGCGGCAGCGCGTCCAACTCCAGCGGCCGTGGAGGATTTGGTCGGGCGGGGGATGTTGCGGGCGACGTGCGAGGGCAGCGTGCTCGTGAGTTCGCGTTAGGAATGGGAGAGAAGAGTGCTGGCGTGATTGGATGGGAAGAGAACGTGGGCTGAGGTCGGAGGAGATGGATGGCGTCGAGGTAAACTGCCTTGACCACGCGCGTGGGTGCCGGGTGAACGAGTTTAGCAATGCTTTTTCGAACGCCGGGCGAGCGAAGGAGCATGCGGTTGTTTCGCACGCCTGGTTGACGATTTATGTGGTTCTCTTTAGTAGTAGGAAAAATGTTCCAAAGGATTATTTTAATCACCAGGTTCACTGCATAGTTTCATTAATAAGCTCAGGAATGTGTAGGAGCAATGTTAAACCCAACATGCTAGTCAACAGGAGACATTAAGTTATCATTAAATTAGAACATATTAAATCAAAATGGTAGCAATCTCTTCCTGCACATTCCAAGGAACAGTTACGCCCCAACACAAATAAATACACACACTACTGGAAAGATACATGTCTACTTAGTACCCATCTGGTAGCTATCTAGCATGGTAGGCATGGAATAGTATCAGTATTCCAGGTTTTGATACAGTTAATATGGCTAGCAGCAAGTAAGTAACTCTAATGAAGTATACAACCATACAACAACAACAACAACAACAACCAAGCCTGTCAGTCCCAAGCTAGAAATAGAAATATTTAATAAGTGTAAAATGGTTGATTTCCTTAACCATGAAAAGAAACCAAACAAATGGTTGTAGCTTTATATAAGCTAAACAAAACTTCCTAAAGATGAGTCACAGATACCTTCAGCTTAGGCTCGTAGACTGTCAAACATGATGAATCATGCACAGTTATGATGTCTTCTTCCTTTCGAGATAGCTCCTTTCTGTTCAAAGGTCTTTTCCTTACCTGAAAATGTGAAGAACCAAGTCAAGTATGTCAAGTATTAAGCGGATTCAAGCATATCACTTACTTGAACAAGATTAACATACCACTACTTTAATTTTTGCTACATTATTTTCTCTAGCAGTGCTCTCTTTTTCACTGGTCACCACACCATAATTATCTACCGGGACTTGCTGACTCCCTGGTATCACATCCTCATCATCATCATCAATATCCTTTGGCATAAAAGGTGATGGCTCAAATGGTTTCGATGCTACATCCTGCCAACAGAAAAATAATAAGCTTAAAATAGACTGACTGAAGCCACTTCACCAATCAATATGAAATACTGTTTCGGCGCATAGATAATGCAATCGCAAATGTTTACAAGGCATACCTCAGACAGAAGCTCTGTATCATCCATAGCATGAAGGTCTAGAAGTCCAGCACCAAGTTCCCCTCTAAGTTCAGGTGAATAAAACCCCTCTACAGGGTTCCCACCACCGAAGCTCTGAGCCGTTGGTGTGTAAGGCTCAGACATTGATGTGGGTGCAGAATCTCCATTAAAATTTAGACCTCTTAGAAGCGTATAAAGCCTCTGCTTTTCTTCAATTGATTCTGGCCCATATCCCTATGAAACAGTAATAGTAATGATGATAATCATTTATGCAATCACATATGTTATGAGAGTATATGCATATGTAAACATCCTATCACTAGGAAAACCATAATACTTTAATGCAGTGGCATGCAATACTTGAAGGAAACAGTGTTAGAAGAAAATAGAAGAATTTATTTAGTTACATCACACAAACAAACAAGGGTCTAAATAAGGCACCTCAGACATATGCATATGTGTTGAAAGTTAGCTTCTAGTTAAAACTTGGTGCCCCTTGTCAACACAACTACACAATAACCATACTAGATTCAAGCTAGTAGGGTTTACTGAATGCCTCAACTTCCAACAAAGCCAAAAGAATATCGATGTGATCATGCATGGATGGTTACAATAGGTCCACGATCATTTTTTGCGGCAGGCAGTACAAGTTGCGTTCTATCCAAACCATGTTTGCTATTTGTAATATAACAAACAGTAAACACATGAGTTAAGAAATCATCTCTAACTGATTTCATCAGACTATTTTACCCAATAGGAATATGATATCCAAAGGCGTTCCAAAAGAAATGGTAATCAACAATCATAATACCACCTAGAGGAAACCATAAAGAACAAAAAATGAAGTCCTCAATTCCATTCTAACAATTCCCTTTCCAAACTCCATTTAAAAATACAGAAAAGTTTACACATTGCATCAAGATGTTTATAATCGCTGATGGCTATCGGTTCAACAACATGGGTTTGGCCGTGAATTAATTAATGGGCAGGGCATTCCATACAGCTCATCACACTCCTCGATTAATAAGCCATGAAAAAGCCTAGCATCCATTGCATATTCTAATCATACTAACGTAGCCGGATAGCCGGACAACACAAACCAGTTATTCAGGAAGCTGAATCCGAATTCCGATCGATTCCGCACAATGCAACAAACCCTAGCGCGAATCGCGGGGCTCCAACGCCTCATATCGACGGCGACCCGATCCGCAACACGCGGCGCCGGGACGCACCGCCTTCGCGATCCGCATTCCAAGAGCTAGATCACGCATTCATCGAAAGAGGGAGGGGAAAGGCAGAGGAACCTCACCTGCATGAGCAGGTTGGACAGCATGCTCCCGGCGCCAGCGCCGCCGAGCCCAGCAGGCATCCCGGCGCGATAGTCGGCGGCGCCGCCAGCGGCGGAGGCGGAGGAGGCCGCGGCGAGGTGCTGCAGCCCCGCCCATGGCGGCCTGCGCTGCGCTGGAGGAGGCCGCGCCGCCGCCGGCGAGGCGCTGCGACCTCCTCTGGGGCGCCAACTTGGCGGCTGGGGGTTGCGGGCGGCGGGGCGGCCATGCTCAACCTCGTCTGCGACCGCCACATCTTCTCCATTGTCCTGTGGTCCATTTTCTGAAAGATACAATGATCTATAAAAACAGTCTTGATAGCATGAAAAATATTTATTTTATATTTGTGTTTTCTGAATTTTGAATCATTTTTTCTTTTCTCCAATGAAATGAAATTAATTTTCAGGTGTGTGTTTGGAACATGGTTGATGGGGAGAAGAAAAAATCCAGATACATCCAACCTCCATCTGATCTTTCTACTGCTTTAGTTGGTGATACAATGATACAGTTTCACTTCGATGAAACGCGTCTTTTAGTAGTTCACAAGAGCCAATTGGCCATCTATGATTTGCAACTAGAATGCTTGTGCTCGGTAAGTTTTTTACAACATTTTCAGAAAAATATATTTTCTCTTGCGTGCCATATGAAGTCTTGTCTAACATATTACATGTTTTTACATCATGCCTGTATAGAAGAATGACCGTAATCTTGATTATGCACTCGTTCCCTAGAGATGCACTCCCGCTCCAATTTCAAGTGCAGTATACTCACTTGGTTGCTTGCTGGTTTACGCTGGATTTTGTGATGGCGCAATTGGAATATTTGAAGCAGAATCTCTTACGTTAACATGTAGGATAGCACCGTCTGCTTACATACCATCTTTTATATCCAGGTATTGTACTTTCAAGTAGTTTCTTTTTTTGTTTGAGCGGTACTTCCAATTTTGGTAACCAACGGTCATGTTTCTGTTGCCTCGCTTGTTTGTAGAGACAGTGAATCTGTCTATCCCACGGTCCTTGCAACATATCCTTGGAAGCCTAACCAGATTGCAGTGGGCATGAACGATGGTGCAGTTTGTGCGTTGGAGCCGTTGGATACAGATGATGGCCAAGTAAGGAGTGACTCCTCAGATCAACGTCCACCCATTAATGTCAGCAGCAGCGGTGTGGTGACAGCCAATCGAGTGTCTGATCAGCCTATGATTTGAAAGGAAATGTTTGCTTGGCCTAGGACGATAGATTATTTAAATATTTTGCTTGGCCTCTAGCTACGTATTCAGTCAATGGAAATGATTTGTCATGCACCCATCCAGTTACGTGTACACCATCTATTGTCAGATTTCCTTACAGTTGTAAATATCTGAGACTAGTGTGTTTTCATTTCAGTTGAGGACTTCCTTATTTGTAATACTAGATAAATGCCCGTGCGATGCTACGGGATATTTAGAACTTTCAATGCAATAAGAGTACTGACAAAATAGTGGGTTGGGAGCTTCAAATTTTGCCATGTAATCAAGAGTATGGGAAAAAACAGTGGATCAAAATCAACAAATAACACAAAAAAGGTCTTGAAAATCAAAGTGAATTCATCCGAGACACAAAATTCTAGTGCTAAGTTCATCAATAACCCAAGTGAACAAAAATAAAATATTGTACTAATAATATCTCATATCAAGTGAGACAAAATCTGAAAATCATAACAATTAATTTTCAATTTACCATTTCATTTTTAACTATTTGAAATTATGAATAGCCAAAATTGTGTTGCAACATTTGAAAACACACAAGATCATAATAAAATGAGAAAAATGCAGAAGGCATAGGAGTCACCTGAAGCAAACGTAACCCTAATCGCCTTCCTCTTCTAGGTCCTAAATTTGTCACCATCACCATTATCCATAATGTTGTCACCGTAATTGCATTCTGCCATCTTCTTCATGGTTACTATGCCATCCGCCTTTTCTTCAACAAGTAATTCAGTGAAATGTTTTCAAATCGTGAAGTCTTCTTTTCTTCTTTGGAGCCCAGACTTCTTGCTGGGGACCCAGTCCCAGTCTCAGCACCATGTGCGCCAGTAGCATCTATATCTGTCTCCCTCTCACTTGCATTCACATTGGCAATGGCATTTGGCATTCTTCCATTTCCAGATGGCGCCACACAAGGAGCAATTTTATACTTCCATCAATTCAGGTTTAATATGTGTCCAACTAATTTAGGATATGGACTGCATGTAAAAATTACTGACAGAAACTATATCCTGGTAAAAAAACTATATTTCCCTCATACATGTTATATATATTCAGTTAAAAAAATGTCAAGTTTGCTTGTTGCCTGATTGATAATGAAATAGCATCATTTGTGATCCTTGACAGTATAAAGGGATCCACAAACACAACAGTAGGATGCAAGTGTCATATTTATCAGAATTTTTTTTTTACTTTACATCCCGTAACAATGTAAATACCAGATAAATACTCCCCTATCAAGTACCACCAATTCCGACGAAGGGCTTTTCTACACGATAAAATATTCATTTTAAAAGAAAGAGCAAGGCAAACAAATCTAGAATTTAAATGGCACCAAATAATAGAGCAAATGGGATAAATAAATAGAGCTGGATTTTAGAAGAATTTAGGAAGTGGAATGGGATTTTTCGGAGCTACGATGGAAGAGATATGAATTTTCAAAGAGACGATATCAGTATTTCTAGAATTAAATTTTGGGGAATTTTTATGGGAATAATATAAATGCAACTGGGGTGGAAATAATTGGGTAGGATGTAGGGTGTACCTAGTTATTTTAGGAATTTTTTGGAAATTTTTCGTAAAGGGAAAATGTATTTTCACTCCTCCGTGTGCACGTTACCGAATTTATTAGTTGCTGACGCGCGGGTCCAGATAGCAGTGTGGGCCGGCTGGCACTGTACTATGGACTCAGTTCACAGCTCCGTGAGCCGATCTAGGGCTCTGCCCTCTTTCTCTCTTTATTTCACATGGACCGAGCTCACGCAAACAAAGGAGAGAGAGTTGGTTGCCTGCTACCATTGACAGGTGGGGCCACTGGGAGACATGGCCTTCGGCCATTGGGTCACGGACATGGCTTTGGGCATTTGCCGTCTGGCGTACGTTACCTGCCCGTTCCCATTTTTCAATCCACGCGAGCGCCGAGCGAGAGAAGAGAAGACACGGCGAGCGAGAGAGAAAAGGAGAAGGGGAAGCAGGGCACTGGCTCCGGCGTTCACGACAAGCAAGTGGCGGGCGGGCGGGCGCGCGGCACCTTCTCCGGTGGCCCCTCCTCCTCGAGCTCGGCCAGCGGCAGGCGGTCCCTCCTCTTCGAGCTCGGCCATGCACGGCGGCCCCTCCTCCTCGAGCTCGGCCGCGCGCGGCGGCCCCTCCTCCGGGCCGGCGCAGATGGCGGAGAAGGAGCTCCTCGGCGGCGCCGCGAGGTGGGGAGGAGCTCACGGGCGGGCGGCCATAGGCGAGGTGGCCATCTCCTTGCGAGGAAGGGGACCGCGTCCGGCGTCCTCGCGGCGCCCTCTCGTCCGGCGTCCTCATGGCCGCGTCCGGCGAAGCGCGCGTACGACGGAGATGCCGCGCGGACGGCGGGGCCGTGGATGGGTGGTGCGCCGTCGCGGGGCCCGGGGAGAAGAAGGTGGACGCGACCTCGGCGCGCGAGCGGGCGAGCTCGGCGGAGGGCGAGGTCGTGGCCTCCTCGCGCGGGCTTGACGGCCTCCTCGCGGCGGAGCTCGGTCGCGGCTCCTCTCCGGCTGTCGCGAGCGCCGGCGAGCGCGGCTCCGACGGGGCCGGAGTCCGCGGCGGCGGCGGTGGAACCCTGCGGTGGCGTCCCCTTCTCTCTCCGCACAGTCACCCCCCCTTCTCTCTCCCCTTCCTGGTCGGTTGTTTCCAACGCAGGACGCGGGCACACGATCCGCAGGGTGAAATTTTTGTCGGGGGAAGGCGCGCGTCTGACGGGGGAACTTTTTACGGGGGAGGCGGTGAGTCTGCCGGGTGAAGGACTGCATTTACGGCTTTTTAGTTGTAGAGATAAATATGCACGTTGCTAGTGGGTGCGACATTTCCCTCCCCATCTCTCTTCTTCATTGAAAACTATATAATTGGACAGTGGGCAATGTATTGTCTTATCTTATTATTATAAACAAAGACTTTGGGAGAATGTTGAGTAAGCCTACCCAGTTCTGGCCTAGGCCGAATTGCAATTGGAATACTCTCCTTTTGTGAATGATGTGAGATTTCGACATATGCATTGTAAAAGCTCGTTCCAAGTGGAGGAAACTTATCCTTGGATTCTGCCTCGCGCGTGCTACTGCAACTTTGTTTTTTCTCGTTTAAAACTGTATACTCGAAACGTGGAATGGTGTAGTAGCACTGGTTTCCGCATTCCAACGTACTCCCTCCGTTCCAAAATAAGTGTCGTTCTCGCTTCCCGAGAAACAAATGTCAGTAATTATATATTAAAATATATAAATATTTATGCTAAGTAATTAGTATCATCGAGAAAATCTTTGCGTCTAGTTTTTTAACAAATTTATTTGAAAATATAAATATTGCACGTTTTTTCTACAAATCGAGTCAAACTTGTGGCACGAAAACCCAAAACGACACTTATTTTGAAACAGAGGGAGTACGGCCATGGTGCTCGTGGGTCGTGATATAGCCGACAAACACACAACGGAGCCTCGCTTCGGCCATGGTGCTGTACACTGGAACCACACCACCCGAGACCATGGCGCAGAACATAAACGCCGCCCCCCAAAGTCATGTACCAGGCCGACTCGAGCGGCCCATGTCAGCCCACAACGCCTATAAACAGCGACGCCCGTCTCGTTTCCAACAGCCGCCCTCCCCATCGTCGGAGTCTGGCGCTCCGGCTGGCCAGCTCCAACCACATCCGCCTCCCTCCCTTTGTCCCACGGCAAAAAGGCCTGGTCCTCCCGGACGTTACGTTACAGCTCATAAGAGCCGGCGCATCAGGGCGAGCGGTTCCCTTCCGCGCCTGGAACGTCGTCACACGCGCAGCAGCTGCTTGTCGCCGTCTGCCGCAGGGAGGGAGTGCTATGTGCTCGTGGCGCGCTCGGTAGTGAGATGCATACGCTCCCCTCCACCACAGACAACGTGGAGCCCCCCTTGGCGCACGAGCTCGAGCTGTGGAGAATGACCGGAGAGCCACCGTCGGGGCAGGGCTACCCTGAACTGGTTGGTCCAGCGCGGCACTCATCTTCAGTGTCAGCACTTGGTATATCTGTATAAGCGTTGTGTTTTGTAAGCACCTTGTGTTTGGTATAGAAAGAATACAAGTGTTGCGAATTTGTGCAGGAAAGGACTGTAAGAATGGGTTCTAGCAGATTTGTTCAGATTGTGCATAGTGGGAAGCAGGAGAAAACGAGCAAATTGTACAGATTGTAATTATGGAATAAAACGTGGAGCCCCCTAGTCCCGCGCGGCAGTGCGGCACAAAGGCCTGGTCCTCCCGGACGTTACAGCTCATAATAGCCGGCGCATTCCCTTCCGCACCCGAACCGTCATGTCACACGCGCAGCTGCTGCTAGTCGTCTCGTCTGCCGCAGGGAGTAGTGCTGCGTCTTCGGGACGCGCTCGCTAGTGAGTCGATGCAGACTCTTCCCGGAGTCCCCCTTGGCACACGAGCTCGAGCTGTGGAGAACGGCATCAGAGCCACCGTCGGGGCAGGGCTCCCCTGTGCTGGTTGTTCAGCGGCACAAACATCTTCAGTGTTGACAGCACTTGGTATGTGTATAAGCGCGTTGTATATGTTTTGTAAATTGTAAGCACTACATCCACAGCTATGTAAGCATTGTGTTTTTTATATTTAGGAATAATACAGCGTTACGAATTTGTGCAGGAAATTGGATAGGAAGCATGGGTTCTACCAGATTTGTTCGACTTGTGTATGGTATGAAGGAGGAGAAAATGAGCAAATTGTACAGAATGCAATTATGGAATAAGTCGTGCTTCTTTTTATTGCCAGGTATTCTTTTTCTTTTCTTGCACTCCTTCAGAGTGACGCATCAGTATATATGCCTGCTCAGTTGATGCCGTATGTTCGGTTATCAGCACTGTAATTTGCATGTCCAGGACTATAATTTGCAGATTTTATTTTTATCTAGGCAAGTCGATGACTCCAATCATCCATCTAAAATACACAGATTTTGTTTTGATACAGTCCACTTGATGTTTTCTTCAATTGGATCCAACACAATCTAATTAGATAGAACAAAAACAATAACCTACAACACCATCATTGCAAACTGAGTAACATTCATCAGAAATTGCACTTGCAATTTAAGGCCCTCCTTTGTTGGGCTTTTCAACCTGCTTTGGCTTCCCCATTTGTTGCCTCCACCTAAAACCTTCAGCAAGAACAACTTTTTGAGATATGATCCCTTAGCCCAGTACTAGAGGCATTGCCACAAGAGTTTGAGAGCTGAGAGCACCAGATCGCACCGCAGGTGACCACTCAGGTCCCAACGTCCACCACCGCTCAGGGCCAGGGCTCCTCGCCGCCAGTTAGCCTGCCTGCCCTTCCCCCCATTACTTCATGGTCCGATCATCGCTCAACAGGCATGGGAAACCTCAAATTATTCTCCCCCTCTTCTGGATTGGGCCACAAGTCCCAACTCATTCTGAAGACTGTTCAATCTCCCACTGACGAAGTTCTGAACGATAATTAGCACCACCATTGTACCAAAGGTGGAAAAGGATATTGAAAGTTGTACGTTCATAAGAACATACACAACACACATGAGAACTGACATCTTGGGAATGATCGGATAATCTGAACGCCCAGATCGCCAAAAGGGAACCCCCGAAAAGCGTCAGGTTGCCCACGAATGACCGCTTGAAGAAGAAACATGATCTGACTTCTCTGACTGCTCATACTTACAATGGTCCCACCCATGGTTGTTCCGCTACTGAACTTTTTTCCAGCACTGGTGTCTGATCAATGATACCGGAAAAGAAATTATGCACGCGTGATGTAGATGAGATGACATACAGCGCGTCATCACTGCCGTTGATGCTACCTATGTATGCTTGGCTGGTCCTTCGCAGTGCAGCTGGAGAATGGTACCGCCCAGCGTTTTCAGCCATCACAACTTCATCAAAGCATGTGAGCTAGTTTGCATCTAAATTAGTTTACTGCCGACACATCACAGAGGAAGCAGAGTTGTTTTTCTTTTCTCTTCTGTGTACAACTTTCTAGCTCAGCGTGACACACACACACGTTAACCAAGCAACAAGCAATTGAGAAATGAAAAGCTCACCTTTTCTCTTGTCGTCAACCGGAGAAGTTGTCTGCCTCTCTGGCTATTTTTATTGTCTTAGCTCGGGCTTTTCAGCTTGCTCCAACCTCAAGAACGCGGAACAGTAATGTATACATTTCTCTTTTAATTAATTAGGAGTCATTGTACCATTGCTAGGGAGGGGCGTGAACTTCCTGGACCTGTCTGGGTTTCTCACTGTCTCCTGCTACAGGTTTCTCACCCTTATCGACCTGAACTGACAATGGGATAGAGATTTACACCATTGCAAGGGGCGTGAACTGAAGATCCAGCTGCTGCGCGGCTTCCTCGACCTGTCTATCTCTTGCTACAGGGCTCAGACCAAGAACTAGCGGTGAATCTGGGTGAGCCTACCTTTACCTTGCTTCCATCACAAGAATCAGCCCTGCATACTACTAGCTAGTCTACCACTAACGCAAGCTGCTGCGTGCCGGAGCCACACCAATCGCCATTGCAAAGATGGAGCTGGCGGTGAGGGCGATGGGGAGCCTGCTGCCCATGCTGCTTGAGCTGCCAAGGAAGAGTACGGTGTCAGGATATGGCCATGGGCATATGGGCAGGCCAGCATGTGCCTCACAACCAAGGCCCAAGGAAGACACTACGAAGCACTACAAGAGCAACAGCAGCCGGACTGGAATGGGCATCGAATATTCAGAAGACAAACTTATCTCCCTTCTCCTATCTACACTACTATTCATCTTCCTCCCCAAGTTCTCCTCTCTGTACCCGGATCTCCTACCTCCAGCATCTTCTAGAATCTTCCTTCTAGCTTCGATTCCCCTACTTGCTGATTCCAGACCTCCCTTCCCCTGAGGTCTTGTATCTTGCTACCTCTGAATCAATCTATTGCAGTAGTGTTGCTAACATACGGGCTGCAGAAGGGTGTGAAGAAGAAGGTCGAGACTCTCGCACGGGAGCTCCTCCGCGATCAGCGCCATGCCACAGGACCAACTCAATGACCTGGTCAGGCTCTGGGCGCGCGATGTCATGGAGGCGCCCTACGACATGGAGGACATCGTCAACGCATTCCTGGTCCACGTCGACGGCGGCCCTAAGGCTACTACCGATCCACAAATGCTCCGGCGTATCCGGAAAAAGGTGGCCACACTGTTCAAGAAGAGCAATGCCCACCGCAACATCTCTAGCCAGATCGAGGAGATCCACAAGAAGCTTGAGGAGTTAACAGCAAGGCGTGACTGGTACAAAACAGTCGAGACCGAGAATCCATGGCGGTACCGCTACACGCTTCCATCGCACTATGCCTGTCACCATGGGCACTTGACACCGTTGACAAGCTGCGGTGCGCCTTCATCTGGGCGGGCTCTGACTCAGTCTCCAGAGGATGCTGCAAGGTGGCATGGGTGACAGTGTGCAGACCAAAAGACCTTGGAGGGCTGGGCATCGCGGACCTCCGGCGTGTTGGGATTGCACTACGCGTACGTGGGTCTGGAAGGATCGCAGAAGCGGAAGACATACTGCCTGCAGGGAACGGGCTGTCCTAGACTTGTTCCATGCGACTACGGTCCTAACGATGGGGAATGGAGAATCCACGTTCTTCTGGACCGATCGGTGGATTAATGGCACCAGCATTCGTGAGGTCGCGCCACTCGTTTTTGCGGCTGTGAGCCCTGCAAAGAAAAAGACGACGGTGGCGGTGGCGGTGGTACAGAATGCATGGGTGCAACACATCGCAGGCCCAGTGACCATGCAGATGCTCATCCAGTTCGGTCATCTCCGTGACCTTCTGGAGGATGTGGAGCTTTCGGAGCAGCCGGACACCTTCACGTGGCGCTTCACGGAGAACCAAAACAACTCGGCGGCATCAGCATACGGGGCGATGTTCCTCGGTTGGTCTCCGGTGCTCAGCGCCAAACACCTCTGGAAAACAGCAGCGCCGCCAAGAGTACGTTTCTTTTTCTGGCTAACTCTGCATGGCTGCTGCTGGACCGGAGACCGTACGTTTCGACATGGGCGCTGCAGCCGTCAAGCGCGTGCATCATGTGCGATCAGGCACCAGACACTACTGGAAACCGGTTCTTTGCCGCCTGCTGACGGCAGTCGGCAAAGGCCCGAATGCAGTCGGCAAAGGTCTTTGCCGACTGCATTCCACGTGGTAGGCGGCAAAGGGAAGGCGGCAAAGGCCAGGTCGGCAAAGACCGCCTTTGCCGGCTGTCACGTGGCGGCAGGCGGCAAAGGCCTTTGCCGCCTGCCAATTAGGCAGTCGGCAAACAAGTTCTGAAAAAGTAAAAAAAAAAGAAAGATGGGCTTGAGCCCATCTCCAAGCCCGCCAAGCCCATCGCCGGTGGGGGGCGCCGCCGCCACTGTCGCCGCCGTGCCTCGCGCCGCCGTGCGTCCTTCTCCACTCCCTCCCTGACCAGCAGCGCGGCGGTCCCGGCGAGAGGAGGCCCGTGCTGGAGGTGTGCGTCGCGAAGAGGCGGCGGCCGGGGTGCTGCAGAGCCTCGCCGGCGCACTAGGACCTCATCCCCACGTTCTGCGGCGACGATGGGGAGGCGGCGCTTGCGGCGCCGGTGCTCAGTCGTGGCTTCCTCGGCGGAGGAGAAGGCGAAGTGGCGGCGGCCCGTGGTGGAGGTGTGCGGGAGCGGGACGGCGGCCTCCTCCCCGCTCCGGTGGAGGCGGGTGGCGGGGACGGCCGCCTCCTCCGGCCACGGCCGCGCCGCGGGGGCGCGGGGACGGCGGCCTCCTCCCCGCTCCGGTGGAGGCGGGTGGCGGGGACGGCCGCCCTCCCGGCCACGGCGCGCGCGCGGGGCGCGGGGACGGGCGGCCTCCTCTTGCTCCGGTGGAGGCGGGTGGCGGGGAGGGCCGCCTCCTCCGGCCACGGCCGTGCCGCGCGGGGGGCGGGACGGCGGCCTCCTCCTCGCGCTCCGGTGGCTGCGGGTCGCGGGGACGACCGCGTCCTCTCCGCTCCGGTTGCGGCGAGGCGAGGCGAGGGCGGCGGCGGGGGGGGGGTGGGAGGCGGGAGAGGATAAGGGAGGGGGTGGGGATTAGGGTTAGGTCGTGGGATTTTATAGATGGGGTGGGGATAAGGGAGGCTGGTGGGCTGTTGGGCCTTTGGGCCGGAATCTTTGCCGACGGCCCATGAAGGGATCGGCAAAGTTTTTTTTTTTTTTTTTATTTTCTCGTTTTAAATTTTTCAAATTCAAAAGCATGATAAGATGAAGTCTTTTGAAACTCAAACTTTTGTTATTGTCCAAGTATATTGTTTACAAGCACATATTCAAATTTGAGACTTTTTTATGACATTTTGCTATATTTAGCTCATTTAATTCATTTACTTGAATTTTTTGGATAATCCAAAATTGAACTACAGGTGTATAAAATAATGGAATGTAGGCACTCAAAAAATTATATTCATGATGGAGAGTGTATATTAAGGCCTTATCTAGGAACTCACTCAAATTTTTGAAAGACTTATTCACGAAACATGACTATTTAGTTGTAGGAGAAGTGTTTTTTAATTATATAAAATGCAAACGAAGTCCGAAAATCACAAAACTTGGCGAGGTGTCGTGTTATCGCATGTGGAGGCTATGGTAAAAATTTCAAAAAGTTTGGAGCAAGTTGCAACGTCGGATGTCCAAAACCCAGACATCTCCACATGTGATCACATGTGATCACATGAGGAGATGTCTGGGTTTTAGCCATCCGATGTTAGAACTTGGTCGAAACATTCTCAATTTTTTATCACAACCTCCACATGCCATGGGATGACACCTCGCCAAGTTTCGTGATTTTCGGACTTCGTTTGCATTTTTATATAATTAAATAACACGTCTTCCGCAATTGGAGAACCATGTTTCGTGAAGTAGGAGTTAAAATTTTTAGGTGAGTTCCTGCATAGGGCCTCAAAATACATTACCTAACATGAATATAATTTTTTGAATGGCTAGTTTTCATTATTTCATGCACCTACAGTTCAATTTTTACTTTTTCGAGAAAAATGCAAGTAAACAAAATAAATTCAAGAAATATAGAAAAAAGTTATGAAAATGTTTCAAATTTTAAAATATGATTCAATACAATCTAGAATGATCACTGAAAAATTTTCAAATCAAAATTCAAAAGAAAAAAATTCTTTGCCGCCGCTTAGTCGCAATCGGCAAAGGCATCCTTTGCCGATCGCTTAGTCCGGCGGCAAAGGCCTGTCTTTGCCGATCGCCATGCCTTTGCCGCCGCCTAAACTTGGGCAGGCGGCAAAGAGGGTCTTTGCCGCCTGCCGTGGCCTTGGCAGTCGGCAAAACAACTGGGCAGTCGGCAAAGTCAGGTTTTCCAGTAGTGAGAGACGATGGACCATATTCTCTTGGGTTGCAGTTTCCGCAGGGAGGTGTGGCATATCTGGATGAGCTGGTTGCACCTCCGGGCGGTGTTAGTGCAGGAGCCGGTGATGGCGTGGTGGTTGCGCTCGAGGAAGACGGTTCCCAAGGAATTCCGCCGCGGGTTCGCCTCACTCTTCTTCTTTGATCGGATGGATGCTTTGGAAGGAGCGGAATTCTCGGACATTCAACGGGATTAGCACGTTAGCTTTGATGCTTGCTAACTTAATCCAGGATGAGGCTCAGAACTGGTGCTCAGCAAGGAACAAGCACCTGTGTGTTGTTGGCATGGAGGTAGCCACAGTTGGGGTTGAGGTCGCTCATGTAATCCTTATTGTTTTTGAGGATGGTGGGGTTGAGTTGTGTTGGTAACCATGTTGTTACCAGTTTGTCATTCATCAAACTCTTTCTGCTCAATGAAATATGCGCTTATGCGTGGTCTCAAGAAAAAAAAAACAAAACAGTCGAGGGCATTGTCACCAAGCCAGCAACGACCGTCGACCCTCGCATCGTGAACCTATACAAGAGTGCAACAGAGCTTGTTGGCATTGATGGACTGAAGGATGAGCTCATAGATATGCTGTCCCTAGGGGATGATGACGATGGTGATATGCCTGATAATAACAAGATGAAGATAGTCGGATTTGGAGGACTGGGAAAGACTACGCTTGCAAAAGCTGTCTGTGACCATCTTAAACCGCGCTTCAAATGCCAGGCTTTTGTTCCAGTGGGTCGGAATCCTGACATCAAGAATGTCCTTGACATTCTCATAGCCCTTGATGAGAATACTTACCTTATTACAAATTAAAGGGTTTGGACGAAAATCAGCTCATGGGCAAACTCAACGAATTTGTCAAGTTAAAGAGGTACCAGCTAGTATGATCACCCATTCGTTGCTACTAATCGCACTACTAATAACTATAGCCGCATCTAGATTATGTATATGCACAATTCTCGCTTTATATATATATCTTATTTATCTTATTAAAGGAAGGATGAATGGAGCTACCACGTTCCATTCAAGTCTACAAATTACAACGTTAATCAATGATGTAAGAGCAGTAAAACAAGCAATTTATTATTTTTAGCAAGAAGCATAAGCAGTTGTATGAAATATAATTATATTTTCACACTCATGTGTGATAGTATCTGGCCACCCAATTGCATGCGTGCAAAATTTAATCCGGCAAGTCGTATTACTAAAACAACTTTAAAAGTAGCATGCTTCACTCAATAGTTACGAGTTTGGTTGGTTATAGGATATCTTTGAGGTAGAACCTGTATACATGGGTTCGACCTTTCAACTTAACATATATAGGTCTTCTATTTCTTCTTTGGGTTAAACCCAGAGCAGAAATAGTACACATGTGTACTGTATTCATTAGTCGAAGTGTGTGCCCTAATTAACAAGGGTTTGTAGTTGCTTCCACCAGACGTTAAAAGAAATGGTTCATATATATCACTATCTTCAACAACATGGTCGTGGTTACTAGCGGCGTGGCCACAACCTCGGTGTGCATGGCAGCGCGGCCTCGCCGGGAGCAGCGATGGAGATGGGTAGGGAGGGAGCGGCGGCGGTGGTACGGTACGTCGGTGGAAGAGTCGAGATGGGGAGGGAGAGGGATGAGCCGATGAGGAAGTTGGGGGAACAGGAACGGATAAGGTCGAGGGGAGGAAGCAGGAGGCGGCGTGTCGTGGGGACACAGACGTGGTGGGCATCCGGGTGGTGGAGGCACGATCCAACGGGCAACGTTTGTGAGTGTAGATGAACAGGGACCTCGGTGAGGAGGAACAGAGGCAACTGTAGTTGACTCACCATGTTTAAAGATCTGTATATAGATATATAAATCGCACAAATTATAGAAAAAACCAAGCGAAAGATAATTTTACCTCTAATAATTTTAATTATAAACATTGTTCTTGGAACCAAACCATCCAAAATACATCAAAAGGAAATTGATCAACCTAATTTGGTAAACATCAATCAGTGACCTATACAAAAGGCTGACTTATCAGCTGTGTTCCATTCCATTGAAAGTGACTACCAACTTACCATAGTGCTGCAGCAATGACAGTAGACCTCAAGTCCCTTCATATAGCAGAGAACGGACCACAACAGTATCTGCTCATATAAAGCTAAATCCAGAAAGGATTTCAGAACACTATAGACAGGTCCAAAAACAGACCGCTAATCAACAGAGGAAACTGGAAGTAAAACACACAAGTATGAAAGCCCTATAACATTATGAACATCGTAAGCCCATGCCTACCAAGCACACACAGTGGACTTATAGCTGAAACGTGTCACAAACGCACACTGGAGAAGTGGCAGCTCAGACCTCCACAGAACAGCACCAGAGCCTGCAGCCTTCCCTACAAGATACATAAGCGCAATTAATAGAGTGTTCCAGTAAGCCTTGGCCAGGCACAATTATCTATTTTCATGTGAAATAAAAAAATAGTTAACGAACAAAAGAGAAACTGTTATAGATGGTTCTCTTTTATCGGTGCTGCCTGAAAACACCAAGAATTCGGCCATAATTTCGGTGATAGTTTAATAGATTTTTTTCTACAATATATCTTTGGGGGAGCCTTGGATCTTTACTGGATGCTAAAATAGACAGCTGAATAAAGCAAGGTCCTTTTGTTGAACCCAGTGTTTGCTGAATCCCATCATCACAGTGAATAAAGTAAAAGTACTACTCCTGTACACTACACATAAGAATGCACAACACAAGATCACACAATATGAAAACGAATCTCGCTTTTTAATGAACATCTGCAGTACCAAGCACATATTTTGGGTCTAACCTAGCAACTGAACAGAAAAAGGCTACTAAAAAGGGCTTTCTTCATACATATATAATGTACTCACGGTGCACTGTTTTCGTACCCTGTTTACCTACAGACAAGCTATACCAGGGGTATCTGTCTGTCCTGGAAATACTACTGCTACAATAGCAACACAACACTTTATATACCGATCCAGATTGGCAGATTCTTTAGGGTATATGGTTCTGCCAATCCATTGTTAAAATCAATAAAAGCACATGCTATCATTTTTTTAAACAACACTTGTCTGCCAATGCAATACACAGAAAACTCTACATAACCTGATTCAGCATATAAACCTTCACTTTAGTTTGTCCATCTAGTACACTAACCAAACAAATCAAGTACATGTTATCCTTTTATTTATTTTTTTCACCAGTCAAAAGCGATATTCAAAACAAACACCCACAACATCTAGGAAAATAAACGAGCCCGGCCATTATGCTGCAAGCATTTTACTTAAGTTTGGATCAGCAAAAAGAAAACAATAGGACGGCCATCAATCTGCCAAGGGAAAGCCCAAGCCCCAAAAGGTATGTTATCGCCAACACCACCCAATCACAAAGCACAGCGAGAAATCACTAAATCAAGATAAAGCTCAATCAACAGATAGCGGGTTGAAATCAGAAACAACTATAGTGCCTCTGTGATGCGCACTCTAAAGAAAAGAAAGCCGAATGTCAATCTCTGCACATGAAAGTTGGCAAGCCAACACTGCATGTAAGCCCTACTGCCAACCATAAAAAACAAGGACCATAGAAGTATATTGGGAGCACACGTTATCTAAGCCCATAAGAAGCAAATCAGCAGAAAAAACCTGCAAACAAGCCTAGTTAAACCACAACTTTGTCCATGAGACTGGGAAGGAGACATCTTCCCACAAAAGATAAAACTCCTGGACGACATTTGCTGGCAAAGCAAAGCAACAGACGATTCCTATACAGAATATGTACACAAGAAAGAGACTGTAAGACCTCCTCTCACGATGCACCCAAGGAAGAACGTGAGACTCCCACGGGCTCAGGTCACGGACGGCATCTCCTGGAGAGCTCAGCTACAGGCACAACACACAACACGAGATTACACAACAAGAAAACAGTCCTCCAACCAAGATCAGCAGAAGAGGCAATAGGTAAGCACGCATATAAATCAAGGCGGAGTGTATTACGGTTGGAATCGTCGGGGTCCGGCTGTCTAGACCTGATGAACAGAGAGAAACAGGAGAGGTCAGGGTTCGGATCAGGTATTATAAGGAGAGAGAGCTAGGCCCTCAGCTGGCCGGGCAGAAAACGGGAAGCAACGACTCACCAGCAGCGCACCGTACAGAGGATGGTATTGGTACCGTACAGAGGATGGTATTGGTGAGGGATGGCAGGGCCGGCGTGCACTGTTCATCGGGTCAGCTGCCGTGAGTCGTAGGCGGATGGTTGGACGAAGTATCCTGATACAGCTTGGGATAGGCGGCGGCGGCGGCGGCCAGCAGCACGAGAATCAGTTAATTTAGGGTTTATTTGCAGGTGAGTTGCCCTTGTTGGGCCGTTGGGCAACTGGATTTGGGCCTCTGTTGCGTGGCTTTTGATATATTGTGCATTATTTGTTTTAGCTATTTTTCTTTGCTATTAAATATACGCTATACTTAGTCTCATAGATGATCAAGTAGGAAAAAAATCCGCGAGCCGGGACACGCCCCTCTCGTCCCTTCCAGGCTCTTCCGTTGAGAGCGGCGACCGGGGGCGAACTCGAGTTCCCCCGTCGATTCGCCGTCGCCCTCGTGTCTGGCGCCCTTGGCGGCGTCGGAGAAGGAGGGGGACCGAATGAATCGACAGAGGATTTGCATATACTAGCTATTACTACGAATAAGTTAGGGTTAGGGTTCGTCATGCTGACGGCGGGGCATGAGGTCTTCTTCCTGGGTGGCGTCATCGGCGAGCAACGGCGTAGATGTGCGGAGGACTCCTCCGACTTCTACGACGGCTTCCCCGTCGCTACTGATGGTTGCTGCTCCAGTGAAGCTTTCAGACTCGCCGGATCTGAAGGTTTGTCTTTCCTCTGGATCTGGTCGGGTTCGTCTTTTGCTCCTCCCTCTTCTTCTCCGGTGATGGCGCTGCTCTTCTCCGGTGAAGTTGCTGTGGAGTTTTCCTACCGACTCGCCGAACCGGGTTGGTTTCTTCCTTCTACCAGCTCTGGTAGTTTCATTCCCCTTCTGGGTTCGTCGCTATTCGGTGTGTGGGGTATGCTGGATGCTCTTGGGCCGCCAGTTTTCTTGCGCTACGGCTTTGGCGATTTGATGGCCGGCAGCCATCTTTCTCGGCTTGTTCGTTCAGCGGTCAATATGTATGTCGATTTCTTCGTCATACTGCTTATGGTGCCAACAAAATCTTCTGTCCAATCGTCGAGAAGGAGGACGGCTTCAAGCTCTGGGTGGCTCCGTTCGCCGGCGGCGAGGACGACCGGGAGGTTGACCGTACAAGGACTCGGATGTATTTTTCTTTTTCTTCAAGGGTGTCCTTGTAAGTTGTGGAATGTAAACTTTATGAAATATATATGAATACCAATCCCGGTTTTTCTAAAAAAAAAATATACGCTATACTTATGCATATTAGCAATATTATTATACAATATTATATGTATTTGCCGTATCGGCGTACCCTTGTTTTTGGAAAATGCCGTATCAACGTATGGGTATTGGCGTATCCATAACCCGTATCGGTGCAACGTAGTCCGCAGAGGATGCCCGGGCGCACGCGAGTATGGCGCTCGACGAGCGCTGCCCTCGGACGCGACGCGTCTGTAATCGAAAAGGGTGGAGTGCGACCCCGGGGCAGGTGGATGCAGTCGAGGACCTATCGCCCTATTGCCCTCCTATGATCCTATCTAGAGGTCGCACGCCAATCTGGCTCCCCACTCCCTGCGCAGGGGGGGCTGGGGGCATCCGTCATCCGTCGAAGAGCGGAAGGCGGGCGGCGCGTGGTGAGGAGACTGGGCCAGTGAGGGAGGTCGACAACGCGCCTGCTCCCACGCCTGACAACGGGCCCAATCACAGTAGGGGGCCGTCCGTCATCAACGCTGAGGCACCCCCACCTAAGGCTGGACAAAAAACTCGTAACTCGCTAGCTCGCTCGACTCGCTCGTTAGTAGCTCGGCTCGAGCTCGACTCGTTTTATAACAAGCCAGCTCGTTTTATAACCAGTCAGCTCGTTTTATAATGAGCCAGCTCGAGCCGGCTCGCGAGCTGCTCGCGAGCCATAACGAGCCAAGATAAATAACAAATATTGTATAAATCTATGAAATCAGTTAACGAATAATGATGAATTATGATCATAGATGATATCATACTTATATTTTCTATTATAAAATTCATATGTATTTTATTTATTTCATTTTAAATATATATGTGATGTATTTTTTGCGGATTTGCGATTACAATCTATATGTATACGTTTTTGTGCTCTGGCTCGCGAGCCAAACGAGCTAGCTCGAGCCACTAACGAGCTGAGCCGAGCCAGCTTTCTGGCTCGTTTATATAACGAGCTATAACGAGCCGAGCCACTAACGAGGCGAGCTGGCTTGATATCCAGCCTTACCCCCACCAGCAGCGAACGCGGGTGAACATGAAGAGGTTGTCATTCCACTCTTGCTACCATCGCCTATCTTCCATAATGGAGTTGGTCTAACAAGCATGCCACACGGGAAGCTACGCAACGCAGAGACCGTCAACCTTAGCACGGGTCGCGCTGGTGCTGAGTTGAGGTAAAATAAGTACACAAGTCGATGCTCTGTCCATGACGACAGATTGTGCGTGCGCGCACATACACAGGAGCCCGTCGAGGCAGCGTGCAGGGGCATGTTAGGATTCAATGACAAGAAAACATGAAATGTTGTCTCATATTATAGCCTTGTTAGAACTTGATTGGACTCCCAAACTTCTCTTTAAAGAAAAGACTTTTATTAACAACAACAATAATAATAAATCCTCGTTCCTTAGACTTTTTTTCTGCCGTCTTATCATTATTATCATAATGTAAAGTTAAAAAAGTTTGATATAAAATTGGCACCACCAAGAATACACTCAACCAAAAATTTTAAAAAAAGCTCCGTTCAGCTTTAGCTGTTCTTTTGCTAAAGCATTGTATATGTATAATGTGCGTATCCATTTAAATAACGAACTATATGTGGCAGATGTTCAAAGTTTTTTCACATACAACAATGAACAAATCAATTTGCTCATACCAATGAGAAGAAATAGCACTGCCATTCTCTGAACTAAGAGTGCAATAAAGCATTTAAAGTGCAGTATCTAAAGTTCAGTTATCTGGCAGCACGGTGTTATCACTAGTACAGGAAGTTTAACCGTGGCGGGCGAAAATGATTTTGCGTAGCGGACAACGGCGTCCGCCGCGAAGCAAACGCCACGGTAAATCAAGATTTTCTGCAACAGTCCCTTTGCCCGCTGCAGTAAACCAGATGTACTGCAGCGGGCTTGTTAGAATGCCCGCTGCGGTAAATAATTTCGAAAAAAACAAAAAAAAAAGAAAACCCTGGACAGGCCCATCGAGCCCGTCCACGGGCCCGCCGAGCCCATCCAGGTCTGCAATGCCGCCGCCGCCGCGGTCCAGCCGCCACCAGATCCGCGCCGTGGGGGCTAGATCTGCGCCGTGGACGTTGTCCCCGCCGTGGATCCGCGCCGGCCCAGCCCCCTTGCGCCGGCCCCGCCCTGGATCCATCGTCGCCATCTGCAAAGGGAGAGTGAGAGGGAGCTGAAGGAAGAGTGAGAGGGAGATGAAGAGTGGTGTACCTACCTCCACCTCCATGGATTCGCGGCCATGGAGGTCGTCGTCGCCGGATCCAGGGCCATGGAGGTCATCCTCGCCAGATCCACAGCCATGGAGGCCGTCCTCATCGGAACCGACGACAAGGAGGCCATCTTCGCCGGATCCGCGGCCATGGAGGACGTCGTCGCCAGATCCACGATCATGGAGGTCGTCCTCGCCGGAACCGACGACAAGGAGGCCGTCTTCGCCAGATCCGCGGCCATGGTCGCCGTCGTCGCCAGATCCACCGTGGATGGGAAGGAGGGGCGCCACCATGCACCATGCAGCCGGGTTGCGCGAACCCCGCGCCACCGAAGCCCCGCGCCTCGATCTGGAATAGAGGATGCATGTGTGTGGTGGAGAGAGGGAGAGGGGGATGGGGAAGGAGAGGATGCATGCGGTGGACAGGGAGGGAGAGGATGCATGCCCGGTGGAGGAGGAGAGGATGCATGCGGTGGAGGAAGGAGTGCCGTGACTCTGAGAGAGGAGAGAGGGGAAGACCGCGCGGGTGGGTTGCACCGCTAAGAGTTTGGGGTGAGAGAACGAAGTGAAGTGAAAACCCTAGAAGTTGGTATATATACTGGTGGTCCGAATTGGGCCATCTAGGCTTTGCCCGTGGGCTCGATTTTTTTGCAGCGGGCATTATAGATCGTCCGCCACGGTAAATCGATTTACCGCAGCGGACAAAAATCCTCACTGCGGTAAATAAAAAGTGCCCGCTGCGGTAAATTGTGGGATTTACCGCAGCGGGCAAAAAAAGAGCCCGCCACGGAGGGGTTCTGGGGATCGTTGCGGTAAATCGTTTTTGTGCTAGTGTATGGTGGTTTTTGGTCCTTGTTCACAGCTTCCAAGCATTCGTTGGCATCAGTCGTCAAATGGGTCAAATGCTGCTCTCACTACTGGAGGCCGCGGCTTTGCCGAGTGTTTTTACACTCGGCAAAGAGCCCTTTGCACTCGGCAAAGTCCGCTTGGCAACATTTTTCACGGCAAAGGAACTTTGCCGAGTGCTTTATCGGGCACTCGGCAAAATAAAAAAAAATTTGCCGAGTGTTGGGGCGGCACTCGGCAAAATTTTTCCAGCCGTCATGGCGCGGCCGTTATCAGATATTTTGTCGTGTGCCCACCACACTCGGAAATTTTTTTAATTTTTTTTTCCCAAAAAACTTCGCCGTGTGCCGCCAAACCAGGCACTCGGCAAAGATCGATTTTATTTTTTTAAATTACTTCGCGAGTGCCCCGCCTGTGCACTCGGCAAAGAATTTTTTTATTTTTTTAAAAAAATTTTTGCCGAGTGCCAACACGCCCGACACTCGGCAAAAGAAATTGTTTTTTTAAAAAAATCTTTACCCAGTGCCACCGTGCTAGGCACTCGGCAAAGAAATTATTTTTTTTAAAAAAAAAAATCTTTGACCATAGTTTCATTCATCTAATTACAACTGGACCAGATTCAAAACCAATACAACATTGAATGACATAGACAAATGGCATTAATCATACTCTAATTCATCCATATCAAATGAGTACATATATACATCTCACTAGCTTAAGGTTCTTGCCACCCAGGCAACATACAAGCATACACTAGCTGAATACAAAATCTAGTTGCTATTATCGGGTTGTACAGCAAGCATATAACACCTGTTGAGCGAAAGCCATCATCCAAAAGCTGCTAAATCTTACCTTTCACAAGTTTCTTCGATCAACAACTTCTAAGTGATGAATGGCAAGCTGCTATGATTGTTTTAGCTAACAGGTACAACCTGCACAAAGCAAAATGTGACAGTATATTATTAGATGGACAACAAGGGACCAGAAATCAGCTGTTGTCAGGCAGGCTTTCTTTCAAGTGCAGCAAACAAGTTATAAGGGCACAGGAAACAGTTAGACTACAAATTTGCACAACAATTTATAAGGGAGCTTGGAGAGGAATTGAAGGTCGATATTCAGTTAAGCATAAAGCTATCTGATTGCAGTTATCTTTCAGTTCAAGAAAAAATAGAAGTTATCTCCCTCCCTTAATTAGAACTAATTTGAGCAGTGACAAGTTAATGAACCTAGAAAAATATATGCTGTAAAAAAATCATATCAATTCCATTTATTTTGATTTCTCCCAAGCATATGGTTAAAATAGGTTACTAGGATTTGTAACTGAAGAATAGGATTGCTATCTCCTGTCCTCCCTGTAACCTATACATCTACTCAATCAAGAAGTGCCACCTATATAATTGTAAATTTACTGCTACCCAACTATAAATTTTCAGTCTAGTGTACAGCTTGCATCAGGCATACACTCCAGTAGTCCGTCCATGTCAAGCATGCAAGTCAAGCAAAGTAGAAAAGAAATCACCTTGGGGACACTTCGTCGAGCACGTGCTAGGCGTGTTCTGTCCATCAACTGTAGCAGATCAAGCAGTGACCTTGATCATTTATGAAGGATGGCAAGGAGCCATGGGTCTGCAGGAATTAGAAACAATACAGTCATGGAGAATTAATGGTTTTAGTCAAGATAACAATATTCTATTCCACAAACAAGTAGTACAATTAAAAAGACAAGTGAGACAACTCACAACTTTTTTCTATAGCCAAAGAGACAATTTAGAACTTTTTTCAATAGCCAAACAATTACAAAGTTGCCTGAATCAGGCACATGAGATATATGAGAAATGTTAAAGTTCCATTGCACCAAGTAGAGCATCAGACCCTCTTAGGGGACGGATGCAGACCCAAAGCACCCAGTGTTAATTCTATTTTTTTGAGGGAGTTAAATCTAAATACCAATGTATGTTCACTGAAGAATCTGAAGTAGCACCCTGGAGGTTGGAGCCAAGTGGCAAAGTCCAGTGCAGAAGCTATGCCTATACATATGACTAACCTCATGCACACCTGATAAGAATGATTCAGGCAGCACACCTGATAAGAAAGAATGAATAATAGCTAGAAAATCAATGTGTGCTTAGCAACACAATTTTGTCCCTACCACATCTCAGCCAAACCCCAAATGCAGAGTTATCAATACTTACAGTCTGAATGAACCATGATGCGAGGAATAGCGAGAATGTTGGTCCTTAGAAACAACTGGAATTCAATGAACATACAGAGAGGCAAAACAACTGGAATTCAATGAACATACAGAGAGGCAACCTACAGTGGCATATAAAATAGAACTCAACAAACACTGTGAAGAAATAATTACCAGTCAAGAGTTCGGGAGCAAATGGTAAAAGCAATGATCTAGAGCAAATACGCCCTAAGCAAGTAAGCATCCCTTAGCACCACGGAACAAAACAGAAATGTGCCTTGACTGTTGAGAGCCAAGAAAACATTAGGCAAAACACAATTTATATTTACTCCAAATCAAACACAATTTATATTTTGTCCAAATCAGTGAACCAAAGCATGGATAACAATTTAGGAAGTAACCTAGGTTCTCAGATCAGTAAAAGTGTAACCACATCATAAGCTACTCCCAGTGTGGTGTAAATGTTGAGATCCAATAATAACTGATATTTGCTACTTCAGCAAAAGAACATGATCATAGCAGGCTGATCACAGACTTGGAAAGCTCAAGAATACCAACTGAGTGGTAGTCCTGAAGATGAGAGCAAAACTCATCTGGTACGGCAAACAACAATACAGCCATCGCTGTTCAAGAGTCTAAATGAAAATACCACCACTTGGCATAGCAGTTCAAAGTAATAGAATCGTAATAACCTAAGGATGGTACATTAGGCATAGCAGTTTGTCTACAGCGTTGAACCTTGCTAGGGAGGAAGCCATTCTATGGTCTTTGGCTGGTGCTAATGGACTGTACAGCAAACATACACCTATCATCTTCAGGACAAATAACCTGGTACAAATATTCTATGGTCTGTTATATTTCAAACCAAAGAGTGAGGCTCATTTGTGCATCACTATACAGCAATATTCTTCAATTGGTGCATCACTATACAAATTGGATGGCAGATTATCGGAGAGAGTTGGGAAGGAGACCAACCTTTATCGATGAGGGCAGGCATCGTGGATGTGGGTCCTCACGGAATCTGGCACGGCCGTCCCTAGGCGAGGGATGCCTGCGCGTGGGGCTTGCCATCGCCCTCGCCGAGGGCTGGGGCAGTCCTTTCCGCCGCCCAGCCATGGGAACGCGGCTTCAACCGCGAGTTGGAGCACGCCGCCGTCGGTCACGCCGTCTTCCGCGAGGGCCGCACCGGGACGCCGCGAAGGGAGCTCCAACCGCTTCCTGGATCCAGGAAGGCCGGGCGCGGGGAGCCGGGGGCGGGGACCGGGGAGCCAGGGCGCAGAAGCGGCGGGATCCGGCGGCCCCGGGGCGGCGGGCCGCGCCGGCGTGCGCGGGGAGCCGAGGGCGGGGAGGTCAGGCACGGGGAGATCGGCGACGGGGAGGCCGGGCACGGGGAGCCAGGGGCAGGGAGCCGGGGCGCGGGGAGCTCGGGGTGGGGAGGCCGGTCGCGGCGGCGGGGACGTGGGGAGCCGGGGCGGCGCGGTGGGGTGGGAGGCGCGCGGCGCGCGCGCGGTGTGGAGGAAGTTAGGGTTTATTTGCTCCCATTTAGTATCGGCCCTTTGCCGAGTGCTGGGCCGGGCCGGCACTCGGCGAATTGTTTTTATTTTTTTTAAAAAAAAAAACTTTGCTGAGTGCCTTGGGGCTAGCACTCGGAAAGACCACTTTGTCGAGTGCCCCATGGCACTCGGCAAATTTTTTTTGATTTTTGGCCTAAATTTTTTTTGGAGCCTTGCTACAGTACTTACATCTCTATTTTAAAATTTGGGGCAATTTTGACTTTTTCGATATATTTTATTAATTTATTTCGTTTCATTGAATTTTTTAGAATATTTTAAATTTGAACGCAGGTGCATGGAATAATGGAATTCGGTCATTCAAAAATTGATATTTATGATATTTAGTGTATGTTGAGGTCGTATGCAGGAACTCATATAAAATTTTGAGCATCTCGTTGACGTACTTACGGGAAAAGTATTTTTAAATTATATAAAAATCCAAACGAAGTCAAAAAATCATAAAACTTGTTGAGGTGTCATGTCATCGCTTGTGGAGGCTATGATAAAAAATTGAGAAAGTTTCGAGCAAGTTGCGACGTCGGATGCCTAAAATCCAGAGTTTTAAGCATCCAACGTCACAACTTGCTCGAAACCTTTTCAATTTTTTACCACAGCCTCCATATGCGATAACATGAGGCCTCGACAAGTTTCATAATTTTTGGACTTCGTTTGGATTTTATATAATTTAAAATCACTTTTTCCTCAAGTACCTCGACATGTTACGTCAACGAGATGCTCGAGATTTCACCTGGATACGTCCTCAATATACACCAAATATTATGAATATCAATTTTTGAATTACCAAATTTCATTATTCCATGTACCTGCAGTTCAAATTTGAAATATTCTAAAAAATTCAACGAAATGAAATAAATTAATGAAATATATCAAAAAAGTCAAAATTGCCCCAAATTTTAAAATAGAGTTTTAAATACTGTCACAAGGCCCCAAAAAATTTGGGCCCAAAATAAAAGAATAAAATATTTTGCCGAGTGCCGGGGCACTCGGCAAAAATTTCTTTGCCGGTGCGAAGGCCCATGGGGCACTCGGCAAAATATGTTTCAAAAAAATAAAAAAACTTTTAGCCGAGTGCCTAGGGCTGGCTTTTTCGGTAAAATATGTTTTAAAAAATAAAAAAATTTGCCAAGTGCCTAGAATTTTGGCACTCGGCAAAATATGTTTTAAAAAAATAAAAAAATTTGCCGAGTGCCTAGGCCGACACTCGGCAAAATATCTTTCAAAAAGTAAAAAAAAATTGCCGAGTGCCTAGTGTCGCTTTCGGCAAAATATGTTTTTAAAAATAAAAAAAATTTGCCGAGTACCGGCCGGCACTCGGCAAAATATGTTTTAAAAAAATAAAAAAATTTACCGACTGCCTAGGGCCGGCACTCGGCAAAATATCTTTTAAAAAAAAAATAAAAAAATTGTCGAGTGCCTAGTGTCGCACTCGGCAAAATATCTTTTTAAAAAATAAAAAAATTGCCGAGTGCCTAGTGCCGGCACTCGGCAAAATATGTTTTAAAAACAAAAAAAAATTGCCGAGTGCCCGGGAGTGGCACTCGGCAAAATATGTTTTTAACAAAATAAAAAAATTTGCCGAGTGCCTAGGCCGGCACTCGGCGAAGTAATTTTTTTAAAAAAAAATTTGCCGAGTGCCTAAGCGGCACTCGGCAAAATCTCGACGGCGGTGGCTGCCGTGGACGGGCCGGTCACCTTTTGCCGAGTGGCAACTTTGGCGAGTGCCGGCACCTCCGGCAAAGCCACCTTTGCCGAGTGGAATATTTTGCCGAGTGCGGCACTCGGCAAAGTATTGCTTTGTCGAGTGCCCCGAAATTTTGCACTTGGCAAAGTCTCAGGCACTCGGCAAAGAAAAGTTTTCCAGTAGTGTCTTGCTTGCTCATTGCCCAAAACAAAGTGCAGTCAAACCAGCCTGTCAGATATGTTGTAGCATAGCACCAAACATTTCTGGTCCTCAGTATCACAGAATTGAGTCAGGTCAGTGAACCAAGGTCAGTAGTAACATTCATATCTTAAACAAGAAAGAAAGATAAAGAAAATGTGTTTATTCAATATCTATAGTCCTTTTATTCTCAGACAAGCCAATATCTATAGCCTTCTTGTAAGGTGGTCGCGCCCAAACGCTGAACTCGAATGCTGTTGTTGCTTTTGAAATATAAAGCAGGGGAAACCTTCGTTTTAAAAAAAAAAAAGCCAATATCTTTACAGCTCATGGACCCATGTACAGGATAGATTACAACATATATACAAGGAATATAATATTGACCTATTGCTGTAAGTGAACATTATTGTTAATGTATATTGATTTGTGTAAAATTTATAGATAAACAAAAGAGAGAAGAGATATAACATTCACAATTTTACATATATCTGATTTTGGTCAGAATTAATTAGGGAACAAATTAAGGTTGCATTCAGTGAAGTAAATGCCATCAAAATTATTTTGATGAAAGAACTCCTGAATGCTTCTACTGTTTATATGATTGAGCAGTGCTCTTTGATTTCGATAAAAATATGTGGCTATTGACAGAGCAGCAAAAATGGGCCAAAATAATTGTTCCATGCCATAAGCTCATGCAGATCGAAATGCAATTTCTTATCTGTAATAAATATATGCTAAAAGAAATTACCGTTCCTTTGCCAAGAGCCCAAGAACACACAATTGTTTATTTCTCAATGTGCTTTGTATTCCCTCTGAGGTTAAGCTTCCTTAATGATATCGCTTTTCCCCTCTTCTTTCACAAATGCCCAGGAAGAAAATATCAAACCCAAATTACTAAGGGAACTGAGAGGTGAGAGCCTGAATGCAATGAACAATACAACGTTGATGATGCAAGCAGGGGATGATTTATCAGCATAGGCTGAATTGCCCGAAGAGTCCCAAGTATCTGTAGCATATGTATCCTCAAAATAGCTGCCATTCAAAAGCTTGTTATAATTCTTAATACCACCAAGAGGAAACATGGAAGAACATGATGCTTCTTCTCAGAGTCCACAACAGCAGTCCTATTACCCTAGGATCTTGACCATGTTCAGGTCATCTCCACCTCAACGGTCAACCTCCCATTCTCTTATCACTGCGACATTTGGAGTCACCAAATCAGGAAGTAACATATTCTGTAACCACGAGCTGCTCCTTTTCTAAAACTCCCCTACCCCATTAAGCAAACACCCTATTGTCTAAGTGCGATAGAAATGTTTTATTGATCAGGGATTAGCTAAGAATAACATATCACCGTACTCTGTATTTGTAAAAGAACATAGTTGGATGGATGCAAGATGTAATTTACTAATCCTATCTATCCTGGCATTGGACTTTTGTAATTTTTTCATTGACAGAATAAAAAGGAGCATCAATTAGGGTTTATTATATATATATATATATATATATATATATATATATATATATATATATATATATATATATATATATATATATATATATATATATATATATATATATATATATATATATATATATATATATATATATATATATATATATATAGAGAGAGAGAGAGAGAGAGAGAGAGAGAGAGAGAGAGAGAGAGAGAGACACACACACACTACCTGGGGACTGATTAATAATCAGTCACCGAGCCCAAATAACCGAGCCGGACCAGCCCGACCAGCCCACGCGCGGACCGCGCCGGTCACAACCCTCCACTCCGCTCCCGTCTCGGTCCCGAGTCCGCGCAGCGGTTCCCACGAGGTGGAGCTGCGATGCCGCTCCCAAGCTACCCACGATTTCTGCGGTTTCTATTTTCCCCCGTCCGCTCCATCTCCTCTTTCCCTCTCTCCGCCGGCACCGCGATTTCCGTCTCTCCGCTGGCTGCCGTGCGGCCGCAGACGCAGTGCGCCGCCCGACCGGGCCTTCTCCGCCGCCGTTCCCTAGCCTCCCATCCCACGACGACGGCGCAGCCCCCTACATCCTGGATGCTGCGCGGCAGAGGGCCGCGGGGTCCCGGCCCCAAGCGGCGGGGTGGCGCGGGCGGGTGTGAGGTCCACGAAGCGGCGGCGTGGGGCTGAGGAGACGGCTGCAGGAGGCGCGAGGTGGCAGTAGAAGTCGGCCCGCAGCACGTCCACGGCGCGTCGCGGCGTCAACGGTGTCCGAGAGAGCCGGCCACTAGCGTGTCCTTGCGAGCGCGGCCACCAGGTGCGCCGGCGGCGCCGCTCTACAGCAGGGCCTCGCGCGGGGTTAGGCCGGTCGCGGCTTCGGATCCGCGCGCCCCAAGGGTTGGCGGAGGCGGACTCACCATCGCAAATCCAGGTGCCCGTCCTGCTGATCTCCTTCCCCAGCTCAGCGTTTGCACCATCTCTTACTCGTCCCCCTTCCCCTTCTTGATTCAATTTGATGATCTGAGTGCAGGATGTGTTCCCTGCGAATGAGTGTTGAATTATCCACGCAGACGGCGTCCACGATATCCTCTTCAGCTGCAGCAAGGTAGAGTTTTGTCTCAGGCTGACGCTGGTTCAATGCAGCTTTCAGTTACTCGTGGGGAAGAATTTGGTGTTGTAATTCCCAACTAGTAGCCTTAATCAGAACATTATATGTTTCTAGATGCAAACCGAAGTTCATTGAAACGTTCATCTGGCTTTGATGTTTGTTCATGTAGAATACGTATGCATTTTAATTAGGATTATCACATATATAAATGCCAATATGGCCTTCATTTATTTCCTGAACCTGTTGCAAAAGCTCTACAATTGTTACATAACACACACCAATCATATATTTCATTGAGCAAAATATGATGATTCATGTCTGTATATGTTGGGTTTGATGTGCAGATCCAGGTGCCTCTCCTCCAGATCCTTTTCTCGAGCTTCTCGTTTGCACCATCTCCTCTTTCCCGTTCCCTTCCTGATTCGATTTGACGATTCGAGTGCAGGATCCGTTCTATGCGAGTGTTCAATTGTCGGCCCAGGTCACGGCCAGGAGCTCCTCTTCAAGTGTTACAAATACCAGTTGTGTCAATATTTTTCTGAAAATTTATTTTGTAGTTTTTTGTGTTGAAATTGAATCTGTCCTACTGCATCTCCGCAAAGATACCAACAAATGGTATGGTAGTGAAAAGTTAACTTATGAAGTTCCATTTGTTTTTCTGATTCTCTCGGAGTTTCCAATAATGCTCACCTCCATCCTTGCATTCCGTGGCTTTTTTTTAAAGAGATCACTTATGGCTGCTATCTAATTGGTACTTTCTTCTCTGTTATTTTCAGTTTGGCAACAACTCAAGCAGTTGAATCCTCTGTTATCAAGGCATTCTATATGAGGCTAATGTTAAAGAATCAAATAATGGTCTTCAACAAGCTTCTTCAGGATCAATCTGTGATTATGAATAATGAGTTTTCTTCAGGTATCCTTTCCGTGTCTCTTCCTAATGGCTGTAATTCCAGCCTATGTATCTTTGTTTCCATCCTTCTTATGAGATTGCTTGTTAAGGATAAGCAAGAGTAGCATGTCAGCAATAAATGTCATTTCTTCTAAATAACAAATTATTATAGTAATGCCAACCATCCCTTCAGCTATAGAACAAGCTGCACCAGGTACAATTTGCTGACAGCACATTAGCCATTTTAACATATGATTTCTAGTGAAATGTAGTGAATGAACCTATGAACAATTTGTGACAATAGTAACAGTCTGTTTGTTTTTGTTCATTGTAGCACAAAGGTAGCAGTGATTGTAACCTTGTCAGTGGGTGTATTTTGGAATAAGAATCAGAAGGGATTGATAGTTTTCGATGCTCATGCTACAACCAATACAAACAAGGGGTTGATTGTCTACCTGCACTACATAACTTTCATTACTGTGTTGAAATTAATTGATTGTTCACTCTTTTTTTGTTTGAGGTTAGAGCAAATTAATGGTCCAACTTTTGAAAAACAAGATGATTGTGGAGGGTTTTCCGGTGTAAAGTGAAAATCCTGAAATGAAGTGTTTGCTTCTCTGCATAATTAGTGAAATTTTCATTATGATTTTAGTTAATTAGCTCAAGGTGTCCATCTAGAGTTTACTAACTGACAGTGTACATCATCAGTATTTAATCTTCTAGCTTTTCCGATGTCATTTTTCATATTTGTTGTCTGCACATCTGCAGAGGTTCTGCTAATGAACAAAATTAGTTCTATTTGTTTCCTGCCAACATGAAGGACTAAATGGCTATTAATTTTTTAGATCCTTATTAAGGTATGTCAAGTTTGGTAGAAGGGCAGGAGATATAATGTTTTAGGAGAGGTGGTGTGGTACATAGACATTTATTTAGCTTATCAATGATTTTTATTTGTTCAGATCATACGTTAGCTTATCACTGATTCTTATTTATTCAGATCATATGCTTATGTGATTCCTTTAGTGTGATTATCATTTAGTAAAGGAATACAATTTGTTCTGCATATGCAGATCGTCAGTCATTGCCACCAGAGGATGTTCATGCTGCAAAAATGATCCTGCAACAGTAAGTTGTAACTAATCCTCAGAGTTTCTGCATTTGCGAATTGATTATCATTCTCTATTTTGCCGCATGTGAATGTACACCTTTACAGCTAACCTGACGGGCACATTGGCTTTCATGAGGCGCTGTGGAAGTGGTTGTATCGTGTAGGAATTGATAATAATTGATCAAGTTTGATTTACTATTTATTTATCTCTTCATGCACGTTAAATCATATATTCATATAACCTTTAAAATTGCATCAAAATTCTCTCTAATGCATCTAGTAGAGCTCGGCATGTGTCATGAGCAGGAACTACTGAACTAGGCACTTGCTTGTTCATAAGGTTCTCAGATTGAAATTGCCATTGTGTTATTATACAAGATATTCGATCTAAAACTGTTATTATACAAGGTCATTCAGTACTTGTTCACGGTCAGATTGAAATTGCCATTGTGTTATGACACACGAATTTTGAATTATCTCAGCAATTGTTGTACTATGATGTTTTCTTTTTTAACATCATCATTTTCCTTGTTAGCATTTCGTAGAAAAGATTCATTTGTGCCATCTGACACATAATGCATATGCATGCCTTTGGGTACTACCTGACATTTGTTGTGACAGCAGTGCTCTTTGTAATGAACACAATGTGTTTCATGAAGATCTTAAAAGGTGTGATGAAAACACTGGCAAAATGGCCATGATGGACGACGCCAAGAGGATCCCAGAACTATCAGCAGGATTTGGTCTTTATGGCATCACTGTGTGACCTTAATCTGTGAAGTTATGGATATCAGAGTAACTAGAGAGTTAACATGTAAAGTATTAGCAAACAAGCTAGATTAGGTGAAATTGTGCCATTTTTAGCAAAGCTGGAAGTTCATAACCAGTTTGGTTTGTACATGAGATCCAGCACGCTGTTCTGCTTACCCCATCTGGGCCATTTGTATATCTGAAGAGCATTTTAATGGATGGTTTGTTCAATAGTACAATCCCGGTGCTTTGTATTTTGCATTTGTGACATTCTGTAGTACCCAAGACAATACAATTATCCTAAAATTTATTGTTTTGGACTTTTTTTTTCTCTTTTCTTGGTTGTGGCAGCAGTGAAACTCTAGCTGAATTTACCGTGCTTTCTCATGGTGGATATAGCAACAGTACAGTAACCAAGTTAAAACTTTAATGAAACTCCTTGTATATACGCAAATTTGAGAACTTAAGGAGGGGCATAATCAAATGATAAGAGCAGAATCAACACTCTGGTAACACTTCTTTCCATGCAGTGACATTCCGTATTGGCATTTACAATTTTACATGACAAACAAGTGAAAAGAAATGAGGAGCAGGAGAAGCGGAGCACATCAGCCTGGAAGGCAGCCACATAGGCGAGATGGGATATTTTGCTTAACGTCCTTGATCTGATACATTTCATAACAGCACTGAGGTTAAAACACAGCTTCAAGAGCAGCATGAAGAGCTGACCATCCTCTTGTTTGGTTTCTAATTTAGAACCATTCCAGCCTGTGGGCTCGGAGCCTGTTGCTCTTGAAGCAATCTTTTGCTGCAATGGGAACATATATGACGATTAATGTGTAAAAATGTTAGATAGTACTACACCTTAAAGATCCAA